>JAQFYE010004702.1:0-12986 GCA_034694305.1 Protaphorura glebata
ATTTTTATAAATATGATTTTGTAGAATTTGTGAGGATCCCTTAAGGGCGATCAATACTATATCATCTCGCACTGACTCTGGTAGTTACCCTGATTTCAAAAAGTCGTAATCCGAAAACTCAACTCCGCAGAATAAACACACGATATGAACTATTCATATCTAAACATAAATATCTAAATATACAGGCTGTACCAGAATGATGTAGCCAATTACATTCTGATATAGGTTTTTACCAACTGTTTCGAATTAAATGAGGATAGGCGCAAATTGAAGCTGAAGAACAAGTGGATTTAATAAAATTGACTACACACGATGTCATGGCTAAGGGCACCAGATACACCGAAGCACTATGGTGACTTTTTTAACATTGTCGTAATGGGTTCAGGAAAAGTGTCATTTCATGTTCAGGGTAACAACCCTTGTTGAATTCAATAAATTATGACGTCATTCCGGTAAAAATTGGGAAATTCTTGTCTGGAATGTGTCTTGGCGCGCCAATTTTTACCGGATTGACGTCATAATTTATTGAATTCAACAAGGGTTGTTATGCCAAACATGAAATTACACCTTTTCTGCACCCATTACGACAATATTAAAAAAGTCACCAAAGTGTTTCGGTGTATCTGGCTGGTGGGCAGGGGCACCCTTAGCCATATTTTATTAATTCCGCTTGTTCTTCTGTATCAATTTGCGCGTATCCTCATTTAATTCGAAAGAGTTGGTCACAACTTATATCAAAATGTAATTGGCTGCATCATTCTGGTACACCCTGTATAAAAATTCAGGCAAATACAACAGATCAGAATAAACCCACATAGTAAGTCTAAACCGTTGCTGTTGGTCTCATAAAAGGGGTGATCTTAGCAATAGTAATTTCAGCGTCTTTGCTCTTTTGTTAGTAAACTGGTGACAATTTGTTGGAAAATGAATATTTGTTATATTTCTTTAGATCAACTGGGTTTACGTTGAAGCCGTCCAACTTCTTTCTCGGGAATCCAGCAGTCGATGTTCCATAATATGATCTAGTTTTTATTGTTACCATTGATTTAAATTATAACATAATAATGCCGACATTAAAATTACAAAGATGAATATGAAGTAATGAGTTCATATATGAGTAATTTCGGTTATGAAAATTAATGGACATAATTATTCTTGTTTGAATCCGATTAGTGTTGTTTGTATTCCCTTAAGGAGTCGCGAAGTCAAGTCTGGAAGGTCGAATGACCTCAGAATCTCGATCGATACAACTCGAACATATACCGTATGTCGCAAAAATAACCGCCCTAATTGTCGCTTCCATAGTGACATAAAACTTTTGTATGTTACTGCCCTTCAAATCAATTCAATAACTCACCGTCAGAGTCTGTTTTTCAATTAATGACTTGACTGTAACATAATTTCGCAAATTGTTTTGCAGGAAATAAACAAAGGGTATGGTTATTTTTGAGACAGATGGTATGTTCAACTTACTTAAAAAATCTTCCACGGTTCTACATGCGAATAATCGGGTACGAGTTCTTGACTAAACACTTCTGTATTTATTCTAATATCCACTTTTCAATGCAGAATGAAAACCGTCGATGTTTTCGGATTCAAATCTTTCCAATTAAAGGATAGACCTACCTTATATACAATTTGTTAAAGTCCTTGGTTAGGGTTATGAATCATAACAAAAACATTACATGTTCGTAGGTAAATACCATTCTCGTACTCCTTATTGTTGCACATTGACTGCATGTCAAGAAATATATACAAATTATTTTTCCAGTTTAAACCGGTCAATAAATTATAGCCTGAAAATTATATTTGGTATGTATTTATTAGTTAGTCAGCACAATGTACAACTGCATCGGTTGTGAAGATTCTTTACGTATGAAAATAAATTCGAATCCAAATCCAACTGCGAATGTCAATCCAGAATCATTGTCTGTTTCTGACCAAGCCTCGGCATTCCCCATTTATCCGTATTTGTCCAGCTGGACAAGAGATTGGTCCAAATTGAAAGATGTTAAAGGTGCCACCGAAATAATTATGCAATTGGAACATGGCACTTGAGTTAATTGTTGAACCGTTGTAGCCGTTGTTGTCTTCGGATCTCGTGTATCGTGCAGCAATGACCAGAGCTACCACTAATAGATAACCCTTCACAGTGAACATCCTCTCTAGTACTACTAACCGGATTTTCTACTGACTTTGAATTCTTGATCGTTTGACAAAAAATATGAAGTTTATCTAAAATAGGCGAACATGGGACATCATTGGGTTAGAGTTCAAGGTGGATCAGATTACCAAACTATGCATTTATTTTTTGAACATGCTAAAAGTTCTTGACATGACATGTCTCAGACTCTGTCTTACTTGTTGATGGATAAAAATTACGTAATATAGAATTTTTTCATATAATTTTATATGCTTAATCGGACAAATGCAGACTTCAATACAAATTGGATTGCGTAGATTCTCATGTGCCATTTCTCGTACGAAGGTCCGAATTCCAATTCAAAATGTTTTTCACAAAACACTTACGTGTGTGTAGAATTACCGGTAACTGCATTGGTATTATCATTGTTTTGACTAATATTCTAATAATCGGGGATAATAATATTAGGCTCCCTTAATAGACCAACAAATATACTAGTGAAGAAATAATCCTGTCGAAATAGTGTACATGGGTTGGGATGAAATGAAGGAATCATATATTTTACCAAAACCAATACTATACCATCGTACGTCTTTTGGCTTCCGTCTTTCTTAAAATTTCCTTCAAATGTGAAAGAATTATTGTGAATTTCAGTATTAAATTATATGCAAGTTTGAACAAATTTAGTCCGCGTCCTACTTTTCTGACATCAAAATATTACTTAATATAACCATTTAAAAAAACATTTCCAAAAAGTGGGATACGTGACATGAGACATTAGTGATTTGACAATTCATTTATATCATTTTATTTTAGTCTGATAAAAAATACAAAATCTACAGATCAAATTAATTTAAAAAGATACTATGAACACTATGAACAGAATAACATAAATCATGATACGAACGCCAATGTAATATTCAAGGTAAATAAAACTTGGGAAAAAACATCGCAAAAACCGAATCTATTGTTTAGTCGTCGTCGAAGGGACGTCCAGCGCTGGATTCCTCAGAAAAAAGTTGCTTGGCTTGAGCATAAATCCAGTGTTTCTGTGAAATATTAGAATTGGACAATATTATATGTACTTTGGTTATATTATTTTGTGTTTCTCCTACGCCCACATAGAGGTTAATACGACGAAAAAGCGCACCGTTGTTTGATGATATTTTAGTTTAGTTACAAGAAACTATGTTACGGACAAGTTGGAATCATTGATAAATTCTAAGAACTTACTTTATCAAGGTAAACTGTCAAAATAGAAATCCTTGGGAGAGTATCCATAATACTAATGTCTGCTTTAAGTTAATAAAATTAGTGTGTGGTTTACGATGATAAAATAAATTCTTAGAATTTATCCTTATTTCCAACCTGACCGTAACACAATTTCTTGTAATTACGGTCAAATATCATCAAACAACTGTGCGTTGTCTTTTTTTCAGTCATCTACAGGGTGTAGATGACTTTGAAAAAAAGACAAAGAACACTTACGCCTGAGCCATGACTGGAAAGTCCTCTACCACTGGAATGTGGACAACGTTTAGAGTGTGCCAGAGTACGATGTCATCATTTTCAATATTCTTGGTAGCATTTCTTTCTACAATATCTGACAAACTTTGGCCATTCAAGTAGAGGCCAGGTGCAAAAATATCATAATCCTTGTACGGTGTGACCCACATAGAATGTCTGGAGTAACCTACTCTATCTGCATATGGACTCCCATCTTGGGCAATTAATGGCGGTGTGTTTGTTGGAACAAGTTTGTAAGCTACAGGTTCATTCGTATACAAATTTAATTGTGCATCATTTGAAATCTTCCAAACTCGGGATTCAAATGGTGAAATATTTGTCCGACTTTGTCCAGACGTTCTTAGAATGGTTTTCTTGGTAGTAAATCCATTCCCATAGAAATTCTTGGCAGAACCTGACTCATCAGGTACGGGAACAACGTCCAAGGTTGAAACAGTATTTTGTTGACCATCTAACATTGGGTCAATTCGAATGGACATGACATGTTGATGATGTGGAGCACTTATTTGAGGAAATACAGTAGAGCCGAAACCAAAGGGAGTTGCTCCTTTGGCCAAAAGTTGAGTGAATAAAATCCCAGTGGCTCTGACCTCCAATCTGATGGAGGCATCTTGATTAAAATGCCACATTAGAATATATTCATAATTCCCCACCGAAACAATATAAGTTAGGGTGAGTCGGCGTGATCGGACTGTGTTGGTTTTCCCAGTGGTCTCACTTGTGTGCTTCCATAAAATACCATCGTCTTCCTCTGTTATACAAATGGCGTTCCGGATTTCCTTCACTGACCCACTTCTCGTACTTATGGTCACATTAAAAAATGTGGCGGATCCAATACAATCTTCACCTTCAATTAGGGAATTTGGAGTATCGCCGAGTCCATGGATTAACTGGTCGAGGGGCTGGATTCGTATAAGAATATGTTAAAATTTACAATAATTTCAATTCTACTATGAGTTGTGGGCAAGTATTTGACAACTTCCCTGTTAGGTAAGCTTATACTGTCCAAACAAGATAGAGGACTTTTTTAAACCTACAGTGATTCGATTCCTGTAGCATTAATCACCTTTCCTTACATTCTTAAAAATCTCCAGTCAAAGTTTTGAGAAAATTATTATTTTCAATCCTTTTAAAAGAAGATTTTTAAAAATTACCTTAAAACGAAATGAAAAATGGAAAATTTGGCATGCGCTTTAACCTATGATTTTTCAACTTTAACAGGACGGTCCTCATAAACTTTTCGGACTAATTTTTCAGGCATGAGCGGAAAGTACGTTACTTCATTTGAGCAGACGACTTTTAACATTTTTATGGCAGTGGATCCAAATTGAAATGAAAAGTAGTATGGCGTGTCTAAGTTGGCGCATCAGTTGAAGTGGTTCCCTTGTCAGTGTTTGGTATTTTACGTATAAATTTTGACTATGTATTACTTTGAGATAATTAGTAAATCGTCACCTGTAGGATATTATTCAAAGGTCTCGGGTCAGCGTATAAAACAGACAAGTCCGCCACAGACACCCTGTAAAATAATGGACGAACTTTCCCAGCATCATTGTATATTATGTTGTGAAGTACGAGTCCTTCCTTACGATTGAACCTGTGTCACAGTCACAGGTTCACAATGTTCAAACAAATTACAATAATAAAAATCTACACTATTCCATTTTGTTTTATTTTAAGATTACCCAATTCGGAATTTAAATTTCTGCCATGAAACCGAGTACCCATTGACGGTGTAGCTTGGACCATTTGGAAAGTTGACCTTCATTGGTTTGACGTCATGGCGAAGGTCACCACCTTCAAAACCTTGTAATGTAGGGTCATAATTTGAAGGCCGATGTGGGACTGACACCCCATGATTACGATCAAGAACTGTGAATTGGTCATGGACTGAAAGGTCCTCTATTGACACCACTTCTTCCTTAGTTATGTCAAAAACTAAATTAATTAGAAAGTATGCTTAATTAGTTTCGATATAGTGAATAATTTATATTGCTAAGACTTCATCTACGGGGTCGTGCATAAACTTTCTATACCGTGTGTCTCATAAGTAAGTACGCCCCCATTGTCGCTCCCATAGTGACATAAAACTTATCAATGTTACGGCCAATCAAATTAATTCAATAGCTCACCGTCACTGTGTCACAATTCAATTGAATTGCTTGACCTTAACAAAATTTCGCGATTTGTTTACTGCAAATTATAAACAAATGGGGACACATACTTTTGCGACATACGGTATTTGACTTCTTCCTGGACATCAAAGAGGAGGGGATAACAATTATGAACCACCCTGTACTAACCCACATCAAAATCAAATGGGTGAGCATATATGTTGTCGCCTCCAAAATTCTGAGCAAAAAAACGAGCATGACAGACTTCAATCTTTTCACTGCTGGAATTTCGGTTCCAGGATGAATATCCTCTGCAAATAAAAAATTAGGCAATGAATTACAAGACGAACGGAGGAGGAATTGAATCCAGGACCGCCTGGAATAGGCTGACGTTCACTACACTCCGCTGTGCATACCTTGAAATGGTTAAGTCTTGTTTAAATTATATCGCATTCTTATCAACCCCGTTGTCCGTTGTCAAATTTAAATCTGTACTTACACAATGATAGGCCAAACTGAGTCCATTGTAATTCCGTGTTCTTGAATTCGTTTCTTAACTTTCTTATCATTCATTACAATTCGCATCCAACTTCTTGGGGCGAATAAATTTACTCCAGGTGTAACTTTTTCAAAAGATTCTACTGTTTTGGTGTTCAAATTCACTACAACTTGATAAATACTTCTGGATTCTTGGTCGTACAAAGCAGACAAGGACTTTCTAGGTGGCAAACTGTATGGTGGATCAAATCCATTGTTTTCATCCATTAAAATTGGGAATAAAATTGATTTGGGTGGTTCTCTCGGAATTATGAACAAAGTCTGCCAGTCCCTTGGGTACTCTCTCGAGATGACGTCAACAGTCAGGGTCAATTCATTCCGCGTCAATGGATCCAGAGGGTGAATATCTGCTTAAACACAATCAAATATATGTAGATAATAGCTTTTTTTTTATTTGGTTAGCTTTTCAGAATTAACTGTTGTAAACAAGTGGACCATTTTGGATGATAGGGTTATAAAAGGCTTCAATTTATACGAATTGTAATCCTACCTGTTTCAACGTAGAATTCCTTCTCCAACTTTTCAGTCACAGGAGAAGTTATGCTCCCCCGAGTTTCGAAAATACTTTCAGGTATGTGACCTTGGGTACTTGAGCAACAAAAAATGACCACGAAGGATGCCCAAACGGCGTATGAATCCATCCTAGATTTAAAATAGACAATAAATATCAGGACGTAATACATTACATATAAAAACATATATTAATCAACGTTTTTTCTAAAACATTATTTGTAAGAAAAAATCGTCCGTCGACCAACCTTAAAGATTTCATTTCTTGTTTCATATCAATTATCAGAACGATTTGTAATTTTATCAAAATTCTACGTTCTTTGGCATTCTGAAAGTCCTCGATTTATTACGGATTTTTAAGGAACACTGATTATAAGTAAAAATATTATCATCTGAACCGATACTGTCGGACTATTGAAAATGATTACCCAATCCTATAATGTCAGATTAGATGACTTATCAATATGTAAGGATCACAGCTCCTTATACAGGGTGGGTCAAACCAATTAAGAATTCGTCTTAATTTGTTTAATTATGATAAAATCTTAAATGTGACATAGGCAGAATCTAATGAGACAATTTTGATTTTCCTATTAACCTCAAATTTTGCATTGTTTAAGCGAAACGTCTGTGAAAATTCTAGGGTTACCATAGGTTAACATGGTCAGAACGTGCGACTGACCCCTTCTGAACAGAGCTATTCCTTGACCTACCGAACAATATGTTTCAAAGAACGTCGAGACTCATACGCACGCAAATTTTGAAGGCAATCTGAGATGCTGTACATGTTTACTCTCTGTGACCCTTAGCGATGACCCTAGAGTTTTAATCCCAGCAAAATGAGACATGGCTGATTAGACGTGCAATTAGATAATGGATAATATGACAATTTCATATTTCAGGTTTTATCAAAAATTAATGAAATTAAGACGAAGGTTTTGGCTCATCACCTTGTATTAAAACTTGATCATTAAATGGATTTCTGACCTCATCTTTATATTGTGGATCGAGAAATGCTGCCAGGAGTTCTGACTTAATGTGAGCACGCACAATGCAATTGGGCCAATTATATTGCGTACTAACAGTAAGAATGATTGAACAATTTTACTCTAAGAATTTAGACCCAGTGTGTGCCTTCTTTAAATTGTTTGGCAGCCGCAGACGGCGGTAGAACGACTGCTACTTTTTATGAAAGAAATAACTCGGTCGTTTGGACTGAAAGGACCTTCACCTTCCTAATTTGGAATGTAATTTTCTATATCTATTTGTGAAAACGAAGCAGTTTTTAACATAAGATATTACGATGATTCCTTAATGTACGCAGTGAGCCTAGCATACGAATAGCTCTGGTATCAAGTTCAGTAATTGCCTTTCCAGGCTAGTGTTTTATATTGGGAAACAAGTGGAAACTAATTATAAATCCATTATCGCAAGTACGTACAGGGTCTAAAACTCAAATGCATTTCCGTTCAATCTGTTCAAACCAATCAATCCCAAAGCGTGTTTTTAAGGAAAGATAACAGAACAATGACCCCTAACCACATGGAATATATTCCGGCACTAAATAAACATCGCCGACCCCACCTCCAAAATATGGCTTCACAAAATTATAGGTACCTCTGGTTACCCGGCTTTCCACTTTGATATTCAGAGAAACCTGAGGGCTGAGAAAAATATTTTAAACTTTACTCGAATGAAACTGATGAACCAATTAATTTTTTTAAATAAGTAAGTAGTTTATTTTATTTTTTATTCAACCTTTCTGCATGGGTGCTGGTGGGAACAACACACTTACGATTAGAAAAAAAAGTAAGTACGTATATGTACATTATATTCAATGACATTGAAATCGATGAACAATCATTAACTGTCGATTTCTTGAAAAATGTTGTTCACCTATTTGATGATAATGCCTAGTTTTTCAGTGTCAGGCTATTTTGAATTTGACTTGGCTTGTTCATGGTAAATGACGATATTGTGTACTGATCTGATTAGTTGAGGTGCTATCTGCTGTATTTCAATATTGTTTTCTCTCTGTTATTCCTTATTTGTCATCAGGCATGGTCCTCTTGTTTACAACAGTTCATTCTGAATAAACAGACCAAATAAAAAAAAACCTCGATATTCATAACATCTCAATATTTATGAATGTGAGGTTAACAACCAATCACATTACCTGGACCAATATGGATGGACTAACAAGGGAACGACCGAGGTGCCGGTCTGACCTAGACCCGCCATACACTTTTTCACACCAATTGGGATCCCCTCCTGACATGAAAAAAGTTAAAAGTCGCCTGTTAAAATGTGGTACTTCTTTTTGGCCGATATTCAAAAATTTAATATATTGAACCACAAATTGTTCGATAGCCGTTTGATTTTTTTATTGACAACATTATTTCTGACTGTGTAAAAAAACACATAGTAAAAGATTTTGCTAATGACCTGGTTGCCTTATGTTTTCTTAATTCGTTGGTAACGAAACAAAATTGTCTATCAAATTGAAAGTCGATAATAATTAAGAAAACAATGGAGCGAGGGCGAAATATTGTTTCTTCATTCAAATTCGCTTCCGTAATTACATTTCAACGCAAAAAGAAAATATTCGAATGAAGTATTTATTCATCCAGAGGATTTACAAATTAATCTCAGTCCAAGAATATAGTAGCTGCGTTAGAAGTAACAATTAATAGTTTGTTAGTTTCTCGACTATTATTCTTTGACATTCCAGGACGAAAATGGGGTTGATGGATTTTGTGCGAGAGGTCAGTTGGATTTTGCTAATTGTGACTATTTAAAATCAGTAATGTTGGTAGTACTGAAGTTAACGCGGTGAATTAAAGGTAACCTCACTCTGAGTCCCGATATTCATATTATATTTGGACGTTTTGATGTTTTACAAGGTCCACATTTTACATAAATTCTCCATTTCTAGAAATACCATGCGATGGTGAAAAAGGAAAATGCTGAAACCATAATAGACCGTATTATGTATGGAAGTTATATTTTGAAGAATCCAGTGTGTGAACCTGGCGTTAAGGAAGTCCTTAAAAAAATTCGAAGACAGCTCTATGAGTCGGAGACTGATTTGGACCGAGTCAAACTAATATCCGAAAACTTTTCCAAGGACAACTTAATCTATTTTATGAAGAACATCGATTTGGGTACCAAAACAATACTTATTTCCCAGAAGTATCAATAAATGACAATTGAGTTTTTTAACTTTACTTTCATTTACCAATTTCAGACATGGTAAAAAGTGACGTCACAGCCTCGAATTTCAAGGAAAAAGCGTATGAATGTTTTGAGATGTTTCACTATGAGATGGCAATCCGCTGTTGCAATTTGGCTTTGATGTTCGCACCCAGTGGTTCAACCTTGCTTCCAAGCCTACACGCTGATCGTGTCATGTGCTTGCATACATTGAATGATTTGGAACCCGTGATTAAAGATGTGGATGTCGCACTGGAATTAGCTCATGATTTTACTGATGAATTGAAAGCCGTATTGATCCGAATGAAACGAGAATCCCTCAGGTTTCAAAATAATCTGAACCAGAATCTCCCAGATTCAGAAACACAGAAACGGCATGATTACTCGGATTTCACTCTTTTCAATGTCTTCGAAGGACCAAGCTTGAAAATTCCGGGTGCTGGGAATTTTATCAAAATTGCAGACCATCCGGTTAAGGGTCGAATGTTGGTTGCGACTCAAGACTTGGCTGCAGGTATGAATTTCAACAAATCTTGTGAATTGCATCATCTCTAAATTTATTACTTTTTGGCTTGTTAGGGACGACAGTGATAGTGGAAGATCCATTCGTCAGTGCAATGACAGAGTCGGTCAATTGGGAGCTCAAACATTGTGCAAAGTGCTACAGGAAGACTCGGGCTTTGGTACCATGCCCAGACTGCATTCATGTACGGATAATTATAAAAATCACATTCGTAACACATATTCTAAAATTCAAACTAACAGTAACCATAAGTAAAATTCGCGTTAAAACAATAATTTGTTTTTGCAGACAACTTACTGCAGCGACGAATGTCGATCATCAGACTACGAGTTGATTCACAAGTACGAATGTCCTTGTTTGAACTTTCTTCATGCCATCCACGCCCCGGCGAGTCTTCAATTAGCGTTCCGGACAGCCTGTAAAATGGGACCGGAATCATTGTTTCAATTTTCAATTAAGGAATCAGATTCTCCTTGGAGGGAACAACTTAAACGTGACACAGGACGCTATGACTCGAAATATGCCCAAATCTACAATTTAGCCTCACACCCGGGGCGCCAACACTTGGAGCTTCATACTTGGTACTCTGTCGCACTTGTAAAGCTCTTGGATATGAAAACGACATTCTTCGAGACAATCGACCCAAAAGATAAGACAACGTTTATGGATTTCGTCGCCTCCTGTATTTTGCGTCATTCGCGAGCGTTCGCATTCAATACGACGCTATTGTGGGAAGCCGAGAAACTAGCCAAACTAGAGGATACCAAAAAGTCCAATAATTCCACACCGGACAGATATGGACGCCTTCCAGCCCTGAACGGCGTGTTCGCTTTGAGCAGTTTGATCTGTCATTCCTGCGAAGCGTCGGCTCTCCGGGTTAATTTAATGAATGGAAAACTTGCGATCGTCACACGACGCCGTGTCAAGGCCGGTGAAGAGATTTCAAATACTTATGGCTATGAATTTTCAACGGACAAGTTGAAGTGTCGATCTGCTGCTCTTGAGAAAGATTTCTGTTTCAAATGTGACTGCGTGGCATGTACTTGCAAATGGCCGACAGAAGACATGATTGGCCCTAAAGTTGAGTATCTGTGTCCCGAATGTACAAACAAATCTACGTATGAGGAAACGATCTTGACTCGAAAGTGCGTACTTATTGTGCAGAAATCAACTGGTTTGGGGACCTGCCTTAAATGCAATAAGGAGTTTAAGATGAAAATTTTCGAAGGAAATCTTGAGAAACACAAGGTTATTCTCCAGATGGCGAAACGTATGGTGGTCGACGATAATCCTGTTGACGCCGTCCCATTTCTCCTGGAATGTATTGAGTATTTTCAGTTTCATGTCTTGTCACCATTTATTCCTCTCATTCAAGCTCAATCATTCCTCGTGTGTGCTTACGATGCAATCGCCAAGAATTCTCGTGTTTAGAAGTTTCATCCAACAGTAAATATTATCTTCGTAACTCTACATATTTCCCGTGCAATAATGATTGTGTTGAAGTTATATTGTGATACACTTTGCCGCTGTTGTAAAACGTCTGTTGGAAATTAACAAATCATGTTTGGACCGACTGAATCGTTTAAGATAATCTTATTTTCTAAGTAGATTCAAGTCACATTTCATTTTTCCATTATTAATTTCAATTTAAGGATTCATTTAAGGATAAATTTAAGGATTCATTTAAGGATTCATTTCTGAGTGTATTTGCTTTGGAATGTTTGTACGCTGGCTAAGTTGGTCAAGTTTTTCGTTAAGAGGGGAAATAAACGATACTCACTGGTGAATCAATGTGATTTACTGATTATTGCATTCGGTGAGGAATGGAGTTGATGATTTTAATGGAATGAAATCCAATCCAATCCCATAAAGCATACGTCTTACGTCTCGACAATTGTGAATGAATCATGTGGCGATATTCAGAAATGTCACGTTAATAAAGAAACAAACAAACAAACATATAGTTTACTAGATTATCGAATAACTTGAGCTACGAATATTTGTATTATAAGTCGTGTCAGGGTTTTTTAATATCAGTTTTCAATCGACTGCATATGATCAATATGATGTGACATCGGTTTAGATCTTAGAAATAAAATCCATGTAGGGAAGATGAGCTGGCAGTTTGTCGGCAGACCTGATGTAAAATTCGGACTATGCATATCAACAAGGTGACACTACAAACTACAACCTAGACCCTCCATTAACTTTCTCACACCAACTGGGATCACCTGGCATAGTCTTAACAAATCAAGTACTTTTCTTTTTGCCTATCTTCAAAAATTTGGTCAAAAAAGTTCGTGAGAAAAAACTACAAAAAGAGTACAGTGGACTCTCTATATATCGAACTCGCAAATTGCACCAACTTTTGTTCGACATAGAGAAAGTTTAATAAAGG
>JAQFYE010004703.1:0-12983 GCA_034694305.1 Protaphorura glebata
AATTTGGACTCGGACTCGTGAGTCCGGACTCGTACGAGTCCGAGTCCGGCCAAAATCGGACTCGTGCGAAAGACTAACTAATCCTAGGAGTTTGATAATTAGCACAAGTTCGAATGAGACGATTAGAAACACAAGTTGGATGCACTTAAGATTTATGGTCCAATGGCGAGCTAACCTCAACCCCAATAACTTATCCTTTTCCACAGGAATCCGACCAGTCAACTTAACTTATATTCCATTGGTTCATTTAACTTCAGAGAAACCCCAAGTGAGTGATTTTATTAATTAGCTTTACTACAACTCCAACTTGGTCTTGAACTACTAAAAGAAATCCGAGTCCTAAATACCAACTCTTCCGTGGTTTTAATTCCTCACTTCCACTTCATTGTATCCAAATCACAAAAATGATATAACCGGACTGACCGCACTCAACGCGGTCATCAATTCGTTGGAACAATCCGGCAAGTGTCAATATCCAGATGTAACAAAATTGCAAATGCGTACAATTCAGTAATCTTGGTCAGGAATATGAATATATATTTCCAAGATTAAATGTCAGTCTTCGCCAGAAATTTTTCATTCGTCATTACGCTGCTATTGTTGAACTTGAGTGATCAGGTACTACCAGGAATTGGCATTTTAATGAGTATTTAGTCCACTCACGCTAGACAGCACTGCAACTATTTGTGTCTTGGATCTTGAAGAATCCGACAAAGAATTTCTCTCGCCGTACGCTAAAGAGCAGTTATGGTGTCGGGACCAAACAAACTATTGTCTGTCTAGTTCTATATTTGACTAGTGTATTTTTACACCAAATCCACAATGATACTTGTGTGTTGAAATTGACTATGACTCGTTTTCTAACTGACTGAAACTGAGAACCTCCTACCGTTCCATGATATGCTTTCGGACTGAATTGAAAAGTAATTCCTGTTTGAGAATATGTTGATCCTTTTCGCCTTGCCCTTTGTTTACCTCCGATTCTTGAATAATCACAAAAGGTGTACAAATGTCAGGCGTAAAATATGAGTCGTGGGGGAGCATCAAATTACAAAGACAAGTAAGGATTGAATAAACCAGGCTCAAATTTCATGTAACGTCAGCCAACGTTAATTTATATAACCCACTCTTTATTATTCAATTTATTTCCCTGCATTACCGTTTGTATTATATCTGTGTCACTTCAGTTGAGAACGGTCGGAGTTCACTCACACGTCAAGTTCAAATCTCAAACTTCTTCACAATGTACTTTAAATTCAATTTAAATACTGTGGAATTTCCTAGAATGCAAGAATTGACTTGAATAAAAAGGAAATCTCAAAATTTGTTATGTGATCGTATTATTCAAAAAGTTCACAATTGCCTAAAGTTTTAGAATTGAGTGGGCTTATTTCATCTATAGAAACTAACAATTTCCATTTTCTCCGAATCTATGTATTTGTTGGCACTAGAATGGCTTCCTATTTAGTGAACTAACTTTCTTTAATACTAAACGAATTGTCCTGACATTTACAAGGATGGCTAACTGCATTACTAAAACTTGAGTCGTTAAAAGGTTAACTCACACGGGTTCTCTTCAGTACCCGACAATTTCATATAAATTGTATTTAATTGGAATTCACTTGAGTCCGTTTTACTCAAATTTCAAAAAATTTGTAGAACAAATTTATTATTGGGTCTAGGGACCTCGTGCGTTTTGATGTTATGCAGGATGTCCCTGCCAATATTTTACGACCAAAGAACAATATAGCTCCTCTTTAGAATTTCAAAAAAATTCCGAATGGAATTTCTATGCTAATTTGAAAAATAAGTCAAATACCAATTTTTTTTAAAGAAATTTAGGATTGTTATATCTCGGATAATGCAGTCTTGATTAGTGTGATTTATGGCGAAGACCAAGCTTGATATTTAATCGGGGGAAATAAATCAGTGTAGTGTCTTGATAAATATTGAAAATTTTAACTTCGGAAAAACGGTCCGAATATTGACAACAGTGTAAACTGAAATGCTTGACCGTCACAAATGAAATGAACTAACTAACAGTTCTTTGACCTTGACACAATTACATAATTGCATACATTTAGTAGTGCCTAATTAGAGTAAAACGAATGGTCTGTTGGTGTTGGCAGGATAAAGTATTTGCCTTTGTAATCACATTCCAATCATCACCTTGCAATGATTTGTACAAATGGAAATAAGCCCATTCGTACACGTTGCAGAAATATTTTTAACCGAATTAATTCAGGGTTGAGCGAATAATGTTTATTCAATGGTGCTATCAATTATGACGTCTGTTTCACACTGTAATCATAGTTAGTATGTATAATGGTTATTAATAATTGTGCCCATTCTGATATGTAATCACGGATCTGATTATCTTACTTTTCAGACCTGTGGAGAAAAAATGTATCATAGCCTGGTCGATGGATACAACCCCTACCATGACGCAACAACATCTGCGCCGTTATTTTTGTACCAAAACGTTATGAAACACCCTGTACTTGAAGGAAGTTGATAGAAAAATTCTCACCTATCCCGTAAACATACACTCATGCAGAAATCCCCAAAGATAGTGGATAAGTGGAATTTCACGTAGGAATATTCAGGAAACAAAACCACGTGATCTGAAGAAATCCAACTTTATACTTTCTCTTGTACACTTTAGAGAATTGGAAAGGTGAAGAGCTGTAAATTATTAATTCTGTATGTGGGAGTGAGAGAACCACAGACATGATTTCTTATTTACCCAACTGTTTTCACGGACCATGTCCGTGTGAGTAGTCGGATATATAATAATTGCATTTCCGCCCACGAACCTATTTTAGTAACCACATAGTTTTATCTTTGTGGCATAACCAATTATACCTGTGTATACGCATTCTCTAATAATTACTTTGTGCTAATTCCATCCCGGTCGTGTGACAAGATAGCAAGGACAAATTGTATAATAGTTTTGTAATAAAATGTTTGTTGACTCATGAATTAATTGGACAAATCGCAGGTTCAAGTCTTAACTAATCACTAAAGTTCAAGTCTGGGGTTCATGGAATGTCCTTTGTTCCACGTGATAACACGTGAGCATATGTATATACATACGTAATTATATGTGATTACTATTATGATAATTACAATAAAATAAACAAACAAACAACTGCGCTTGATGGATGTGTTTTATGTTCCATTCACTTATGTTAAGAGATACTAATTGGGATATCCCGTAACAATTTTAGCCGTTTAAGTTAATCTCAGGTCAAAGTTCAAAATGTTGTTTGGACTTGCTCAAGGTACTAGACGGGCAAATTTTGTGAATTATCAAAGACAGCAAATAATACACGGCAATTGTAATTCTTTCAATATTAATATTTTCTAAAGTGTTCTGTTTAATTTAGAAAGGAGCAATCTCTGATTACGTTCCTCGTAATATTCTAAGCGCGTAGACGTAGTAGACGATAAGCGGAATTCATTTCACAGTATCGGGATATGATGTTGAGACGTCATTAGAGTAATTCAGTCGGATTAGAAATTCAAGGCGCTTATGAAAACGAATGAATTTCAGAAAACGTCATCCAGTTCTAAGTTCAAACTCTAAATGCCAAACTAATCGTTATCATTGTCATTAAAACAAAGCTAGTTCCGGGAGGTCCAACCCACACACGTCTAATTTCTAAATCTAACGATAACGATGAAATGCGAATTATCTTCATTAGTGACTCACAAGGAGCCGTGTTACAATCTTAAATTAGGGTAAGGTGAATAAGACTACCATTACTCTTTCCCAGAGTCGATTAACCTAAAATTAATCTAAAGTTAATCTCAAATTGGATTGAATTAGCCAGATATTTTTGAAATGCGTGAGTCAACTTCCTATGTAACTACATGCCAATTTGAATTGTATTTTGTAACCGAATGTTGACCCTTGTCAGTCTGGCCTGGTACAATCGGTCCAGAGCTTAACTTTTGCTTTAAGGACAATCAAATGAAATAATGAGCCCCGTCGTCATTCCGTTCCATCATCTCTAAATCATCCGAATAATTTCTGAGAAACCTGGTCGGATGTCGTCATGAGATGTAAAGTGGTAAGTTATTCATACACTTGTACTTTTACAGATTCAGGAGGTTTCCACGATATTGTGGTACAGCATAGTAACCCGCTGTATTCGTATCATGAATGTTCTAAATAACCCGGTTTGTTTCTGTGTCTATTTTTACTTTCTTTAACATGATTTCCGTGTTCGTCCAATGCATTTTCCTCAGGTTTGATTTTATTGTAACCCAAAGTCAAAGGGTATGGGAATCATGGCAATGGGATTCGCTAGACTAGAAGGCTACAAGAAACTCTCAAGAGAATTTTTACGCAAGCATCCGATACTACTTGCCCACCTGACTTGTCATTTGTATATGGGATAAAACAAATTTAAAATATTTGTAATTGGCGTATGTTAAACAATTGTGACAGGAGTCTCAGACTTTCTCCGACTGTCCAATATTCGACTAAGAGGGGAAAAAAATGTTTATGACTCGCCGTGTATATACTTTTTATGATTAGAGCCGCTGTTGCAACTGTTTGTATTTTCTATGAATCTGAGATGCGAGAAACTGCGAAAATATAGTGCGGTGGGTAAACGCAATGAACTGGCGAAGTGGAGTCATTGAGAATTTCCAATACTTACAATTATAGTATTTAACTCCATGTGATGTTTTGTTACAAAATGATCTGTAATCATAAAGGAATATGAATAACGTAGATATTACGCGAAATGTGACTGAATCCACTATAGAAATACGGTTCGAGATAAATTTGGTTCGTTAAAGCAAATAAACAACATGAATGAACATGATGAGTTATAGATGTGTAAATCCTAGTAGAATTTTTCCACACAAATCTAACGGATCCGAGCTGGCGTCTAGAATTCTAGTGATTCTGTGTCACGGTCATTCGTACAAAATATAACATAACTACGTACCTTAAGTTCAGAGTTTTATTGAGACTCTGCAACCATTCATCGACAAGTACCCCCAAGGTTTGACCACCTGTCTTAGACGACCGAGTCTTGTCTTGTGGAACGTACGTAATGTGTATCTCAGTTTTATTTTTATCCTCCCATGTTGGCTACAATGGATTGCTCATATGGCTATAAACCTCACCAAATCATGTATATCAAGCCCACTGTCGCAAAAATAGGTTTCTTCCATTTGTTTATAATATGCTGTCATCAAGTCGCGCAATTACGTTAAGGTCATGCAACTCACATCAGTAACCCACTTTTACCATGTGCTGTTGAATTAAGTTAGAATGGTCACTCTCACCATCCGATTTACTATCAGGGGGGAACTTATTTTTCGAATTTTTTCGGTATATGTGGATGATGATTGGCCGAATTGTTTGTACAGTACAACTACATTTCCATTCAGTCTAATGCGCGATGCGCGAGGGTCAGGGAATGACATCAACTTGCATAAATTCTACTTCAAAATAGCGCCATCGCGTAGCGCATTGAAAATAATTCAAGTGTACACCACAATGAGTGATATGATGTCGATAAGAACTCTTCATAATTAAGATGTTGGATCCTGCACTCTATATTTAAACTTTTGTCTACTTGATTATTGTCTCCCGACTCGTTTCCAGTTAATATTAAGTATGACTGTTTTTTTTAAAAAGTGAGTGGAGATGGAGTTCGGTGCTGTGACGGCGGCACTTGAGAAATAATAGTTATGGAGTTAATGTAGTAATGAATGAGGGCTTAATGGGCTGAACATGAATAATGGGGTGCGTGGATCCTCTGAATCTCCTGCGTGTCTTGATAAAAAACAAACGACGACGAATACAAAGACAACACACAATTTTGCTCAAGAAAATCAAAGGAAGCGAGTTGGAATGGCTATGCATGCATGCGTCGACTAACAACACATAAAATACTACAATTATGTCAGTTCCATGATAAATAAGGTACAGAAGTCTCAGCCATGACACATGGCATTCCTTTAAACATTAAGCTCGTAATTTCATTCTATGCTTTGAAAACTAAGGTAGTTCCACGCACTTTTGTTTATTTCGAAACAGTATAATTATTCATACATAAGTTGATAGGTTCATTGATCGTCTTACATTTCAGACGTAATTGACATAATCATTTATCTGAAGTTGAACTCGAATGATAAAGAACGCCCATGCGGTAATTTATCGTTAAACGGTGTAGTTTTGGGCAAATCCGTTAAATAATGTTAAAAAACAAAGACTATCATGTTTTAATATTAAACTTGCAGAAGCAAATTACCATGGACTTGATTCATGGATAAATGTTTCCACATCCAATTTCCTTAATTAAGAACATGAGTTAGTTGAGGTCAAAATTGGTATTGTTTGTTTTCTGTTCCCTTAAAGTTTGTGTGTATGGATATGATTGCCACAAAATGATGCGTGAGAGAAAAGTTTTTGGGAGGTGTGCTGTCTACATGGGTAAAGTTATTGGTGCGTGCGTGCGTGCATGTCTAGATCTCCGGTGGCCATATTAATTTAAGATATTAAGAGTCTCCGGACTAGACCCAGAGCTCTTCCCATTAATGAGTAATTAGGAGGCCCACGTGGCAGTAGTAAAAGGTAGGGAAGTGGAATTTTGGGGAATGTAGGTCTCCAATTAAAAATTGATGGTAGGGAAAGTGACCCGGTCGACGGACGAAACTCAGGGTTTCCATTTTCTTAGACTCCTAAAAACAACTTTGTCAGCATTTTCTTAGAAGGAGACGACGACACACACGACACGGAAGTCCCGAACCTGACCTCATATCCTCTCACGCACTCTAATTTCAACAACGTGCGTGGCATAGCGTCTCATAGCCAACCAATTAAACTTCCCGCCACTCACTCATTACTTTCTTACTTATCTCCAAGGCATATTACACTCAAGTGTTAATTTTCTCTCTAAATGACCACATAAACCTTAAGTAAACGTTTAGAACAAGATTGACAGGTTCAGAATCACCGTAAAGCTTCCAAATCCGTCGTTTTTGTTATTTTACGCGTTTCCAGTATTTGAATCCGCGACTACTATTCGAACGCCCCGCCTACTTAGTAATAACTTGACCCTTGACCTCTGCTTTGGAATTTCTTTGAAATGCGTATTTCGACCCTCATAATGGGAATCAACCTTATTTCTAAAGTCTTGCAGCAAATATATTCAAGGACGATTTGTTTTTGCTATACTCTGATGAAATTGCAAATAAATAGTTTATAGGTCTACGCACATTTTAGCAGATTCATAATTATGCGTAAAGTTAGGGAATACGGAGAAATGGTATGGATTTCGTACTTGAGTCGTGATGGGCAGACTAAATCCACTTGCTACAGAACCACCAGCATACTCCACGTGTTTCAGGATGAGAAAATCAGTCCGGCATAGCTATTATTAAAGTTTCTCAATCTCGAATGTGAAACGTAGGCATTACGCACAAACCAGCACCTTGGATTTGTATCTCTTTGGGGAAATAAGGACATGCAGGCAAGGAGTCGTAAAAAACAAAGACGACCATTTAAATCCTATCGTTAGAGACCTCTCAGTCTTACCTCACGCACTTTTGTGTACGCACACGCCACGGAAACTGTCATGTCTACAGTGAGTACAACGGCCAGCGACCTGTCAGCCCCATTTGGGATATGGATTTCAACACAGACTCATCATCAGTTAATTATGGAGTATTTTTCTAAGTCGGGAACAGTCACACTCACTAAGCATTAAGCATATAATGATGGAGTTGATGACATAAATAAAAATCAATCAATCAGTCTTACGTTCTTTTTATTGCATAATCCAAATTCGCTAAAAGTCATCAAGAATTCCAGGCATTGGGCTGTGGATTTGCAAATCCAGCAAAACTAGTCTCAGTTCTAAGTCCTGAGTGAAAGAAACTACCTATTGGAGCAGAAAAACTTTTCACGGATCGTTACGAATCATGACATCCATGACGAACACAATTTGTCTCTGAAAGTTATTTTTCGGTCGAAAATTTTTTATTTCATAAAAAATATGTAAAATAGAGAACTGTATTGTTGAATTGTTATGACTTGACAAATTTCAAACATTTGAGGACGTCCTTAAAATTTAGCCCGTTTTATCGTTTAGTTAAAGCACCTTGTCGTGAGATGACAGACTTGAGATATCACGCATTATGAGTCAAATGATGGCTTATTGTCCATTTTCACCAGGGAGAAAACCCTCAACCCTGTTATGCAAGTTTAGAATTCACCGAATTTTGACGATAAGTGGATATTAAAGCACAAAATTGATCCGCTACAAGTATCGGAGTCTTGGCATGCCGAAAAGTCATCGGACCGGGATTTTAGCGATTAATCCTGAGATTAGTAATAAAGAATTTGCGATATGAGAAGAGATGCGATAAAGAGTGTGAATTGTGAGGTTGCAATGCAATTGTGATCGTGCTGTCCTGGACCTTTGTTGAGGTTTTGATGTAAGGAAGATGGTTGGATGGTTAGCTAGAATGTTACCCACTAGCACAATTTCAAAGCTTAATTAAGAGAGTTCCATTGGTGGTTAATGAAGACTCTACAGGATTGAAATCAAAGTTAAAGTACTTACTCCGACTGTTGTTCTAACATTGAAACAAAGAAAAAGGCTCTCTGAGATTCCATCCCGGACCAGAAGAGACTATCTATTTTCTGAGACGGATTAAAAAGAACATGTTTCCCCAGGGACTCGTATTTTTAGCGAAATGGTTATTCCAACTTCCTTTACGCTCCTTCTAACGTGAATATTACGGCGTCCTTTCCTTCTATATGGTGATTCATAACCAAGATCCCCAATTCTTCTCTCTTTTAGCTTTAGAAAATCTAAATTTTCCACGCTTTTTCTATTTATTATCCACACTAACTCCTTTCAAAAATTGGTGGGATTCCGTTACGGGTACCAGAATATGTCGACGTCGTTTGTAACCATGAATCATCCGTACAACGGTCCCATGTTTCAAGAAAGAGCGATGCCTGGATCTTCGGACCATGGTTCTTAGCTATGAAACACCCTGTATTTAATATAATCCAAGAAGAAACTATGTCACACAGCAAGTTGACTTTGACTCGATGATGTCGAGAGAGCAGACGGAGGAGTTTGCATCGCACCTGAATTTATTAGTCTAATTCTTATTTTTATCTTCGCGCCTAAACCCCATTCATAAATAATTGAGAAATGAACGTTATTGCAAGTACGATTTTTTTTTCAAGAGTCGAAATCACCGACAGTAATTCAGAATTTGAGCAAGAATTTCCATTAAATTGCACCCTATGGGTTTACTGGGCCAATCCTACCATGCAAATTCATGTTGGCATTAAAATAATGGATGTAATTATAATATTGGGGACTTCGGAATGTTGGGATAAGCGCCATTGGAAAAGTGCATCTGTGTTTTAAAATGTGCCGGTTGGTTTGTAGCCTTATGTCCGAACCTTTTATTTCTGGGGGAAAATTGAGATAATCAGTTTAGTTATTTTCTTCAAAATCGTACGATCAAATTAAATTCCATTTGATTCTACTAATCTTTCATTTACTAATACTTGAGACTTAGCTTACTCTGAATTTTACACGCAAGGTCATAATGCCGTTGTAACCTTGTATCAATCTAAAGTTAGAAACCGAATATTTGTTTATTTTGAGGTAAACAAATATAATTCATTTCAGTAAGGTACTCAATTGAAAACTCAATGCGCAACATGCCTTTAGAAGCCAAAATGTAATCAACTTGTTGTGTATCTAGTATTTCATGAATATACGGGAAATATGAAGAATTCCAAGATGAGCTGAAAATAGGACTCAAGAAAAAGACTTTTGACTCTTCAGACTGTGAAAGATACCGCACTTTTAGAATTTCCGTGCATTTGAATTACTTTCCTTGGACTCAGACTCTAAGGATACCCTTCAGTATTCAGTGTTCCTGTTTTCCATTTCGTTCACAATGTTATGCATCCAATGAGTTCCGCTAGAACATAATTCATTCACTATTTTTGGAACAGTTGAGACGCAGTGTTTTGTTCTAGTTATGTTTGAAACATGAATTGAAATTCCATACTCAGGCATTCCCAAAGTGGTTAGTCTTTTCTTAAACGGATTTTGTGAATATAGATTTAATATATTTTATACTATAAGCTCCAGTGACAACTTGAATTCTGTAAGGCTGACTCAAATATTACTCTATTTTTGGTAGGAGAGATTTGCGTTTTTCTTTCATCATTTCAGAGTTAACTGCTGTCAACAAATGGACCATACTGGGTAGCAGCACATCGGTAATTACTATCGGAGCTAACTCGCGACAATGTGCTCGACAAATTCTAATGAATTCATTAATTGCTAACACTTGAAAGTTGTCAGATTCAAACTAACTGGACAACGTCTCAGGTAAGCTCATACTCCCAAACAATCACATTTCGCATTCATTTTCACTAATTGAAAAATATCATAGTTAAAAAAGTTGAAGCAGCAACCAGATTTCTTCCCTTGTGACTTCGTCGAAATACGGTTTTCTGAGCAAACCAGTAGCTCTAGCTCCTGAAGCTGCATTAAGTCCCAGGTTTTTATTTCAATGCACACAATTTTGAAACATGACCTGCCTCAGTGGCTAGAAAATTCTAAAACTATATATATTTTCGGGACTTAAGCATAAATATGTAAATATAAGCCAGTGTGGGTGACAGAGGTAATTAAATGTTCAAATTTCCTTTACGAAGAAACAGCATGTTTGTATTTGTAAAACTAGGATTAGTCTTAAACCTCCGTGGTTAGCTATTTCCAGTTTCCAGTTTCGGGGCAACGTATTGTCCGTTCGTATGGTGCGCGATGGCGATTCCCGCAAAAAAATCCCATGCACTTTACATTATGATTGAGGCCGAAGTCAGGTTTCGCGTACCACACCCAGAACGAACCCACAGTGTGTATCCTTGTATATGATGGTCTCATTTTCAGATAAAATTTCGGTTTATACTAAAAGCGACCTTACCAGTCGATCAATGCTCTTTGAGCTAACTAGTATAGATATTTTTTTTTAAACAAGATATATAATGTGATTACTTATGTATCTGTTGAGAGTAAGCCTCGATCCCCTTATTTTAAATTACAAGAATTGACTTATCAGCTCATGAAATTTTTGAGATTTTATTTCGTGTTTGCACTCACACTCTTCAAAATTTAGTACCACTAAATTTTGAAATGTTAATAAAAGTATTTTGATTTTACTTGACTGACGGGACTTTAGAAGAGGATTATGACATGACTAAGGAATTATTACCGGATAATTTCTGTGTATTACACTACTTAATTTACATACACATAATGCAATATGCAATTCTTAATTGTATTGGGTCATTAGATCACAATGGAATCCCGGATCTACATTCTCTGTCACAAGGTGACTTATTAATTTCGCTTGGAGCCGCGGCGCCTTGCCTTTCATCTATCTGGGAAACCACAGGAATAGCGGTAGTAATTGGTCTAGTCTAAAGTGTAAACTGGAAAATTGAAACCAGTCAAAGATATGACATTTGTCCTAATGACTCAATTCGACTTCGGGTTGACTTGTCTTCTACTCAAACTTGAAACTCACTTAATTAACACCGGATTCGTTCATCCGAGATTCAATAGTATAGTAATGTAGTTTTCGCCCTCTAGCTTATTCTGTGACGTCAGGGAATCCGACCTAATTATTCAGTTGTTCAAATTTTTCTTTCCATAGCTAGTAAGTTAGAGAAATCTCCTTATAAGTAGGTCTAGTAAAAAATTTAACACAATACAATTAAGCCTCGGATGAGACAGATCATTCGGATCAGTTAGCGGAATCTGACTCTGACCCGTCCGGTTTAGCGGATAACTGCAGCTATCACGATGACCTAGGTTTTTTCTTAACTAAATTATTTAAATTTTAGTTTTAACTATTCTAAAATTATTATTCATTTAAAATTTTTTAGTACCTTGAGTGTCAACTTTGCTTCACGATCACAAACACTATAGCTTTACATCGTGTACCTAACACGGAGAACGCACAGCCGGTTTTTAAGAGTACATGAATAAGTGTGCACAAAATTCTTGGCTTGTCAACAGTCAATTATTTTAAAGATTGCACATTCGTAATCATTACATTGTTTTTTAGCCATTTCAATTAAATTGAGTCAATCTTTGTACACATAAAATAGTTTCAGTCAAAATTGACGTAACATAATGTGTGTGTTGTAGTTTTAATTTTCAAGTGTACGGGGCGAGTTGCGAACTTCGGATTCAATTAATTTGTTTTAAGATAAATAGACGATTTTTTAGAATTTTTTTGGTTTGGTCTTTGGTACACAAGATTTCAAAATCCAGAGAAAGTCTAGTATGGAGGAAGGTTAATTTGGATTGTTTTCAAAATTTTGCAACGTGTTATATTTTATGGAAAAATTTTGATTTTATTTTTGCATGTGTGTGTACTGGAATACCGGAATCGCGGATTCTCTGGATTTTCTGGAGAAAGTCTTTGGGAAAATATTTGAACTGTTGGATGTCGCATAAAAATTTGGTCGGATTGAGTTAAATGTTAATAGGGAAATGATTTTTTCAGAAATATTTGTTTACTTGTGTACTAAAATTGTAAATTCCCCAGGCTTTCTGGGGAAAGTTGGTTTGGAAAATATTGTGGAGGATAATGTTTGGCTCTGATGTGAACCGTAGGAGATGTGCCGGGGAAATAAGGCGGCTTGTATGTTGGACTCGTACTCTTATAGCCAACTCAGCCACGGCTTCACTTTCTTCTCATGCGAAATCCAAAAACTCTTCAACTCTTTCCTTCATAAAAAACCAGCACCAATTCCCCGTGCTGGGACTCGATTGACAGTGAAATTATTACATTAAAATCACAATTTCAGAGAATTGTTTCACATGGTCACAGAATGACAAGACTGGAATCCCTGAATAATCAAAGACTTCTGACTTCATACCCCCCCCCCCAGGACCTAA
>JAQFYE010004704.1:0-12981 GCA_034694305.1 Protaphorura glebata
TTAGCATTTTAATTGAATTCTTTTATCGAATTTATTGGGGCCGTCCCGGCCCCTCGGGGTCCCGGCCCGGGTGCAGCGCACCCTCAGGCACACCCGTCGCGCCGGTCTGACACTGATAGCGCAGATTTGAAGCTAACGAAAGCGCTTTCGGGTATAAAGTCGTGGTGTTAGTTTCTTCAGCCTAATAAGTATATTTAAAAAATCATGAGCTAATAATGTAGAGTTATGAAAAACGAAGAGGAAACAATTGAAATCGGACGTGTTTGCGATGGAATGACCTAATAATAGGATCCCAGCTGCTGGTCCTGGTTGTTGAGGAGGGGTAATAAGGGTAATAAAGGATTAAAATGAAGTGTGATCCGGAGGATGGAAGTCATAAATCATGAAGAAGGTAGGTTGGGTGATCTCGGGTGAATCCAACTCGTTGTAGACTCCGGAAATAGAAAAGGGTTCTTGGAAAGATTTCCCCGGTTCTAGTTCTAGTCACTCGCATTCGTATTCCAGCGACGAACAAAAGTTGTGAATGAGGAAGATGGTGATCCTTCTACCGGTTGGTCCATGAGCCCGGACCCCGAAAAAAACTGTAGAGGAAGAAATGATTATTAAGCACGACTCGTTGCACAAACTCCATGAATCCTCCAGAAGAAGATCATCCATTCCACTAGTCCAATGATCATCCGTCCGTCCCATGAAAACGACGAAAAGATTCTCCAAGCCAATATGTACCGGGTGGTTCATAATTTCATGCCAATACGATATTAACGTAGAACTTTCTAGTATTTGGGGTACTGATACCTTCTTATGCCAAAGGTGGCGTGGTTGGGAAACCGGATTCATAGGAAAAATATTCTCGAAGCCCACGGTAGACGTTGTCAGTCAAATTCAATGTCTGATTGTCGTACATTCGAAACACACAAAAGGAGTTCGAGTTTTACCAGTTCTACGAAATTTTTCCACGTAAGCTTGAATTGATAGAAAAAATGTGGCTCTTCTCTAGAGAAGTTACTCTAGAGGCCCCATCGACTCAGATAAACGAACCGAGTCACCTGAAGACCTGATGGACTAAAGCCCGGTACTCACTGCGCTGAGCCTTACTGCCTTCCCTAAAGGAACAAATAAATTTCATAAAATGTGCATCTCGGACTATGTATACGGGTAAAAGCCTGTGAACCTCCTTGTAGGATAGAAAGTAGGAAAGTAGGAAAGTAAGAAGTCAATTTAGTTTTTGTCAAATGAGCTATACACACAAACTAAACCCTTTTTCGGAGACGACACTTTCCCCTTTCTTTCCGACGCGAAGGAGGAAACTCCATCGCACTCTTGGGTATTTTTCGTGACTTAATTGACCGGGAAAAGCAGATTAAGGAATCAACGCTTCATTAATGTTTCCCAGATAAGTTCCCCTCCCCCTTTTTCCATCTCTCTTCCTAAATACACCCAGACCTCGAAACATACTCTTCACCCTTGATTTCTAATCGCAGTCACTTGGAGAAGGGTGGCTTACAATATGTTCACTCATTTATTCAAAAATACTTCAAACCTCTTCAACACAAAATCTGAACCACAAAATTCCTAAAACTAGATTTACTTACTAAAATATATCGTACTTCCCAGCACAGGTAATGAACAAATGAATGCAAAAATGTACGATTTCTTTTTAGAAAACTAATATAGACAAGATTATTTTATTTTAAATAAATTTACTAATTTTTTTCTTCATAGATCATGGCTCTGAATAATATTTCGGCGAGTCAACATTATATTGAATTACTAGATTAAATTATGAGTAAGAAACTTACAATTAGTGGCCGATTTTGAAAAAAAAATTACAAGATTTTTAAGTAAACAAAACATACTTACAAGGACGGATTTGGCCACCCTGTTTGATTTCACTGAATTTTATTGATGTGTGGATAGTTCCTACGTCTTGACCCTTGAACAAAGATCTTGAAGTTTACCGTGACCGAACTATTTTTATAATTTCAAGACCTATTATGACCGTGTGGGGTCACTTAATCACCGTGGAGTTCTTAAACTAGGTAAACAAATTATTCCGAATTTACAAAATGGTATATCACCTAAGCCATGTTGTCTTGTCATGTTTATTGCGATCTCCAGTGACCCCTAGAGTGTGTGCTGTTTGAGTTTAGACCTTCAGAAATTTTGAAGACACCCAGCGACTCAGATGTGAAGAATATCAGAAATTTCTTTGAAATAAACAGAATGCTGATTGATGCCTAGGTCAGATGTCAACACGACGGTACACATTGTCCTTGCTCTATCGAAATGTTGGATGTTCGATCCTAAAGGTGAACATGGGTTAGTTGTATTTATGTGACTGTTAATTATTTATTTAAAACATAAATAAATTAAAAGTCCGAAAATAATACTACTGCTCAGGAGAAAGTGTTATGGGTGGTTAGCTATAGTTTGCTAGTGCACCACCCTAGGATAGAAAGCAGAGATTATTTATTATTGTCATCTCTGGTGTAATGGGTTTATTTACTTAAGGCCATTATTATTGGTGATCGTGATCATGACCATGTGTGTGTGTGTTTTTCTTATCACAAATAACCCTATTCTTGACGTTGAATGAGAATGAAAGTGCATGAAAATAAATGAAATCACGACGCCCCGACACACACCCAGCCCAACATTTATGAAATATCTTAATGCCCTTTTTGCACCCTCAAATGAGATTTTTTTTTTCCTATCGGGTTTCCAAATATTATACTGATTGTTACACCGACCGGAGAACACGATTAAAACAACCTTTTGCCTGAACAATAAATAAATATGTGTACGCTCACGCCATATAATGGCTTATAAAAATTCACATTTACGTCCTTATCTCTCCTAATGGCCCAACGCCTCCATGTATCATCCATATACTCACTTAAATTGACTTTTCCTAAATGATTGTTCTTCTCTTGATCTGAACAAAACAAACGGATTTGCCTTCAATTTACAACTTTTACATGAATTGTACGAAAACAGGGAGTAAATGGATTAAGTGGAGATTCCACATGGCCGACGTGGATGGTCATGAGTAATCTAGTCTTAACGTTGATTAAAAAAGTTTTAAAAATAACGAAAAACACAAATTTTAATAAATACCTATTAAAAATGTACCACTTTGGAGTAAATTTTAAATTCCAGCGTAATTTCTTAAATTGGCGGCTGAACGTTTGATTGAGCATAAAATATATTGGAGTTGAATGATGAATAAAAAATTGAATTCGTCTAGGAAAACTTTATTTCTCGAGTATTGGAGAGAAGACCAGTGCAAAGTTAGTTTGAAGGTAGAAAGGACTGGAGATTTTTTTCAAAGAATTCTGAATGAAATGGGCTGGTCTGGTTTAGGACAAGACGGACATGAAACGCTCAGGTCCCCGTAGAAAACTTCCGACCTGTTTGGAAAATGAGATTGCCTAAAAGGTTTTCAACTTTGAGTGTTTTCCCATCTCCGAGACTCCGTGTAGATTTTGAGAGAGCATGAAAGGGAGAAAAGAAGAGAAAGAAATTGGAATCTGCATAGAATTTATGGTGTCTCAAAGGTAAAAATGGTAATAAAAATGAAAGGAGACTAAATCCAAGGGAGTAAATTGAATTGCAGAAAAACGAGTTCAATTTTAAAATGTCGAGGCTTTTCCTATGGAACTTTTTTTCGTATAAGTGTTTCCCCCTTTAGTGTGTAGAGAAAGCATTCAAACCCAAAGACTCACTACTAAAATTGAATCGAATTTATTTTAAATGTCTTTCTGGTGTGATTCTCTTCTTTCTCCACACAATTTACATGAGTGGCAATGGGGAAAAAAAGGAGGAAAGGGAAAAATGAAAGTTTTTTTTTTCACTCTTTTCTTCCTCCGCTTCGGATTTCGATAGTTCTATCCCGAGTTTCGTATTCTTATTCCTATATGTTTCTCATGCCCCATAAGGAACTTAAATTCCCTCAAGCCCTCTGAAACATAAAAATGTAAATACGACCAATCTATTTTGCATCCGAAATTCTAGAGTGCGCAAAATAGTTCTAGGAGGAACGGAAATTGCGTCTTGGACGCCTTGACAAAACTCTCTCCGTGCTTTTTTTAAAATGTCTCCATCTCTAAAAAAAAACAGACCATTATTCATTCTTGACGATTTCCCCTCTCCCTTATATACTTTTCATTCTTTCTATTTCCTACACCTACTTTACAATGACTTCCTCCTTAATTTACCCAATGATGTTCACTTTTTTTTCTCTCTCTACCGAATAAATGAGACTCGGAGAAAACTTTCCATTCATGGGATATCGTAGTCGTTGCCCGTACACTGTCGTCGACTCAATTCAATTGTCCCGCCATGACTCCAACATCCTTATATTATTATCCTTCTTCTTCTTCCATTCTCAAATCTTTTCAACTCATCTTCAACCGTCAACTCATTTCATTTCATAATAACAACTTCAGAATAAAACACCCATTTTCAACCTTATTGGACTTTCTCCACTTTCATCTAATAATGTTTTCTAACCCGACCAGACTCACAATATCCATTCCACTCTTGATTGTATAATATTATTCTACTCACTCTCAATGTCTATGGCCCCCAAATATAATATCCTTTTCAGTGGCGGTCCCAAGAATCCATCCGTTAACTGGGCTTGGGCCCACCCAGGAAGAAGTTTGGTCCAGAAGCCAAAAATCGCTTTGTAAATAATTAATAACCGATCAGGAATTGAGTCTCAATTTGTTTGCTATGGTCTCTCTAGTTGACCCTTATTGAGAAAGTGGCAAAATCTTTGACCTTCGCACATGACAGTCCGGGCTGCTCTAATTGGCCATTTACGACAATTTAAATCCAGGAGATTAGATGTTGTCATTTACCAAAATTGAAAAATACGTGTTAATTGATAATCGCCGTAAGTCAAGGTAAATATTATCATGTATTTATAGAGAGATTCAGTTTTGTCTAGAGAGGGTACCCACAGTAGTAGGAAGAAATTACTATGGAGGTAGGCATGTAACCGAGCAACTATCACACATTGTCTACCAAAGGGATCGAACCCTAACCATAGTTCTAACTGGTTGCCTGCATCGCCATCTGTATTGGACTGGCATTTGCCAAAAAAAGGTAGATTAGATAGATATGTAATGGCTTTTTTATTTGGTCAATCTTTTCAGGATAAACTGTTGTAAACAAGAGGACCATTTCTGATAACAAGAATCACAGTTCTCTAGATACAATAAGAAAAAAAAAGAGATATCACGTCATATGTATCATTTTTGTATTTAAAGATGATCCTACGGCAAGTTTCTCAAATTTTCCCCACAAAATACTTGGAAATCGAACAAATCAGAACACTAGAGAATCGTCATCGCCCAATTTCTCAAACTATTGTGAATTTGACCCTAAGGCCCATTCAATGAATATTCCAACAACCGACACTGGAGTATGTAATGCTAACTTATATTGCCTAAATTTTGAGTAAGGAAGAGCATTTGTGAGAAAGTCTGAACCCGGGACTGTCAGCACTTCATAACTTTGTTTATTGTTACACATTTGGTTTATTTTATGAGAGGAACGAAGTTTTATGAGGGAGCGTATGTGTATAACCCCATCATAGTCTAGTATTTATCTTCATTAAAAATCCAGTAATTCTGGGGACGACTGAATAAGGAAAGTTAATTCAATTCCATTGCGTGCTTCAGCTGAATTAAAAGAGATTAATGGATTCTTTATTAGTTTAACTTAACGATTTGAGTAAAGGAGTGAGAGTGAGAATACAAAAAATTATTTTCCGGGTTTTTTGTTTGTTTTAAATGAAGTTTAAGGAAGGAATTAAGCATTTAGTATGTCCAATGTTCTTATTAAGTGTGAGCGTATAACTAATGAAAATTTCACTAAAATTGACTAAATTATACAAACTCCAGACAATGTATTTTTTATAGTTCAATGTTTGGAAGTCCACAAGCTTGTTTCTTTACACCGTTAACTTACATCATATATTTAGCACTTTTTACTCCTTTTATATGTACACACGATGTTCAATAGTATTCGAACTTGACAAAATATTTCATTATGAAGACACTGACTTCAAGGAATTTAATGGGTTGCGTTTTTTTCTGAACTTTGTACATTCAGTTCATCTTCACATCATTATTGTCACACAAAAAGTTGAACCAGGAAGTACTTAAGATATGCATTTAGAAGAGAATTTGAAATTATGCCATTTTTTGTCTTCTTTTAAGAATCCAGTCAATATTTCTGAAAAAATCGCTATAATTTCTATTAAGTAGTCTTGCAAAACTAATTACACAATTTTCATCACGGGCGGATTTAAAACATCAGATTTTTAACAATTCTCTTTTGTTGCTAATTGAGCGCGTTCGTATAAAAAGGTCATCGGCCGGGCTGACCGATCGTGCCATGGAGTCATGCAGTAAAAAGACTGTCTGCCCTGTACTTTTCTTATCTTCCTCATTAGTACAATTTTTATGTTGACCATAATTCATTCAACGGATTATAAATAATCCACATCTTTTTTTTGACAACTCTCAACTGGCCAACACACAATAATAATCCAAGTCGCTCATCAATCTGATCATATCACTACTCAGGACATTTATCATATTATGTCTGCTTAAAAAATTCACATTCAGTTGTAAAAATCAACATGCGAACAACTCAAGGAAAGACCCTAAAATTATTTGAGGTAAATGCCATGAAATTAGAAACATCCGTCGCGTCTTTCGCCCACGAAGTAGTATCATAATTGAATAGTATGACCTCATACTTTATGATTCATATAATTATCACCCTTGCATTCTCTTAATTAAATATAAAAGGCTGGGAGGGCATCATTCTAAATTTCTAAAATCTCAGTCTTGTTAGTCTAACTTTATTGGTAAAGTGTAACGGGAACTTTTAATCGTCGAATCTGTGATTCTTATCATTCACTGTTCGATTTGCGAACGGACGTTAGAAATTTTAAGTTGAACCACTTAAGACATTACCGACTTTTCCTCGAATTTTAGTTTCACCAGTGTTTGATTAGAAATGAAGTCAAATTTTTTAATTTGTATATTTAAATAGCTAATTCTAACTGATGAGGCAAAACGTGCATAAATGATCTTGTGTGTACCTTTGAAACGTGCGATTGACATGACGGCGACTGCCCAGAACCATTAAAGAATAATCTGAGCGGGTGTTTTAATTTAAGTACAGAAATAGACGCGTCGTTTAACGATGCCGCCTGCCTACCCGATTTCAAATTGTAATTTTAAGGCGTCCTCACGCATAAAACAAACATAAGAGGTTATTTGTGATCATAAACTACGTCGTCGTTGTGTTAGTTTGTAGTCATCCTATTACGTATGTCTTTTATGACGATTAGACTAATAATATTATATCGTCAACCGACGTTAGATTTACATTGTGTACGTGCGACACAATGTATTTTGGGTGTGAAGGTATGAAATAATGTGATTATATTTGGAACGACTGCTCAGCATCCTAAGCAATAATATTGTCATACGTAAAATCCTTTGAGGGAAACGGAGATTTGATGGTGTCTCAATTCAAATTGTTTGGCAGGGCGATAAATGGTTGAAAAAGCGGATTAGAGTGGTATTCACGCTAAATTTATTTGCTGAAGGATATCCAAGAGCGCCACCGTCGAATCCACATACAATATGAATCTCTATCAATCATTTTCCTATGAATAAAACATATGTTGCTATATGGCTAAGGCTTTCCGTACTCATACATAGTACGTATGCCAACAATCACTTTCCAACCGAATAATGTACATTATATCACCCGGGTAACTACATGAATATGAACGTACGTACACTATGTATCTAGTATTATGGGATACTCGTCAAATCCAAAGATCTCATAAACTTGATCGTGCGTGAGAAACCCCCTTTTTTCATAAGTCCCATCCATGAATGAATGATCCGCTTAAACCCACTCTCCCTCCATGCTAATGATTTATTACAAATCATAAAATAAACGAATTAAATCACGTTAATTTTTTTTTAAATTCATCAATTGTCTTACAATTCAGACCTATTTTCAATATGTAAGTCTCAGCACAAAGAAGCTGAGATGAAGTACGAGAGAACATCACGGGTTCGAATCCTACTGTCTCTTAAATATTTCAACGTGCTATAACGTTGTGCACCTTACTACGGAGCTCATTCGATGATGCAAATTACATTGAGCATTTTTAGAAGTAACAGTCTATAAAAAATCCTAGACTATTGCGCATTATGTTTCTCGCCTACAGCAATAAAGCTGTGATACCTGCAATAATAATGCTACATTTCAATTTTGCGCAGTTTAAAAGCAATCCACTGGAGTTATAAGCCAGGAAAGACTATTATAGTATATTCCTAAAAGGTACACAATAATTTAATATGATTTAACTGCTCACCACACGACTAGGACTGGACGATATTATATAGTGTGACAATAAATTGGATGAGTATTAGGGTTGTTAATGTGAGTTTTATTCCCACACGATAAATCCTCCAAAGCTCCCAGCTCCAAAGCTTTTGAAATTCTACACACTTCGTCCCTTGACAACAGCTATGAATTTAATTTGCTGGGAAAGGACTCTGAAATAATTTTACGGTCCCTAGTGTGATATATTGCCTTATTCTTTATCCTCATTTTAATAAAGATTTTGACTTACGACTTACGACCGGGATATTCCTCCTCAACCTGAAACTCCTAGTTTTGGGATTTGTCTCCATTCGTATTATGTCCGCCGCGATTTCCATTTTAATAAACAAAAGCTTTCGCGGAATGTTTCTAAATTACATAATTAAGTGTACGAATATCGGGAAATATCGTAATTAAATTTTTATGACTAGAATACTATTTGGGAAACTCACAACCCGAAATGGCGGACTGATGCTTTATGTAATGGTGCAGTTCGAGATCTTCAGAAAATCGTTTACCATAAGATGGCACCAGATGTCCCAACTCGGCAGCAGAGAATCAATTAAAAACATGAATTCTTCCATCTTCACATTTTCTAAATTTGTAAACAATTCCAATGGCACGCTTAGGTTGTACTTTGTAATCCAGAAATCCAAAATAGTTTACCTTCGAGATGAGTCAGCACTTTGGAATTAGACAGTTGAGTGACTGGGAAACAAAAACTCCGGTACTTTACCAATTTCTCGTTCTTAGAAACAAATTACTTCCCATTTCCATTGAGAGCATTTTGCTAACTTCAAATTGTCACAACAAGCATTAGTTCAAACAAATCAAAACACGTCGGTTATAATGCACAAGGACTGGCCCGGCACGGGTCACAAATTGTAAACAAAACAATGAACGGAACATGTGCGTTTAAAGTACAAGTTTGAGAAATCGGTTCACAGTTGCGATATTTCAAACCAAGATAAAAATAAAACATTAGAGAGCCTCACAGTGGAATAGCATTCTTCGAATACATATTGGAATGCACAATAAAATGATTCCGACTTCTTGTTCTTCATTCTTCGCAAATTTTGGGATATCACTTAATACATGTTTACTGAAAATTGATGTCTCCCTGAAAAGCCATTCTTTGTATTTCTGTAAACGAAAATATTTACCTGAAATTATAAACTGCGATGAATGTTTGGTTACATGTACGTAAAATTTACCATTTCTACGGATTTCCGTTACTCAACAACATAAGTTCTAATTATACTAACTGACAAAAATATTTGAATAGACAGTCAACCTGTTTTGCCAGACAATGTCCTATGTCCAATAAACCTCATGCATAATTAACTCATATCACTTTTTAATTGCGTTTGAATTTGCCAAATTCCCTCATATGCCATATGTCTTGGATTGACAAACAGACCCACTTAATTTTAAATTTCCTCATCATGCATGATTTTCTATTAAGCATGAAGTTCGCAAATATGATTCAAACAAGGGAATAATTTTCATTACATACATAACTATCAATTATCCTTTCCATTCTAACATATGACTTAATTTTCCAATTGTCTATGCCTAAAATGTTCAAGAAATTATGACTGACTGTCTGTTCGTCGTAAAAGCAAGTCAATTAAAATTTATTCTCTCATCAGGAGTCGGAGAACATAAACCCCCACATTCCCATGTGGATGTTAATTATGTGTACTCACTCAATTGACTTTTTAAAACGGAATCAAGTGTACGGTGAAAAGGATTGGGGTGACTATAAAATATGCACACAGTGTATTTGGGCGTGAATTGGACATTAGACTTAACCATAACCCTTTGGATAACAATGCACTACTTTTCCGCAAGCTTTCCTTGTTATTTAATAATAAATAAATCTTGGGATAGCTCTGGTTAGGTTTGTGGCAGTGGCAATTGGCTCTCAATCATTAATTACACCACCTGCTATGCTTTATAACCTAAAATGCTTATTATAAGATAACGGGCAGGGGAATTGGTGGTGATTGACACTATCTGTCCCACGTGTTTTAAAAACCATTTAACTCGGTGAATGTACGTATAATTAAAAGAATTCCAATCACTATGGTCTGGAAAGACAATATTTTTTTTTGCTGTGCTGTGCTCCCTATGTAGTAGTAACTCACTTCTCGTAATGATTCTATTATTCATTCCAACCGTTAGTCTGTATCTGTAATCAAGTCCTCAATAGAAAATTACTGAGGACATTGGATTCTTATTCAACCCATCAAAAAATCTTCAATTGTCAATTTGGAAGTCGGGGACCGTAACGATGAGGATTTTGTATTTTTGTTTTCATATTCTTCTCCGGGACCCTTTCCCATCATTTCATTTCAATTCTAATTCTCATTTTCACCTATTTGTTCGCCAGAGTTAAGTTGTAAATTGTAAGGGTTCATCTGAGCTTGAGATGAAACATCTTAATGTTAATACTAAATGGTTCTTGATTGAGATGTATGGTTTGTGGGCGAAATGTGACTGTCTGTATGAGGACCATCATCTCAACAAAATCAACCATTCATTGTTCAGCCTGCGTTGACTGGACATATCATAAAATGAAAAATGAATTGGGATGGATTTGGATCCACTTGTAATTGTTGTTCAAAACGTAATCTTCATTCTTTACACGAACAGAACAGACCACTCAACCGGAACCAATTCAATTTTCATTGGTGTCCATAGCATGATCATTTTTATGCAATTGGTCAGCAATAGAGCTGTGTCGTAGAGCCAAGCTGGGCGGTGCCTTATCACTCAAGTTTAACAAAAGATTGTTGATTTTTGTGTGACATTCTGGAATTTAAGGCCATGAATGATCATTCCAGTGTGTCGAGTTCATAGGTAGTTAAAAAACAAATGAACTGTGAAGTCAACGAACCTTATAGAATCCGGCGTTTATTGGCTCATTAACTGGATTGAGTAAACATAGTAAAATAGTCGATAATATCCCAATTAATAATTGTAATAATTTTTATGGCCGTAGTTCGTGTCCCTGCTAACATGTAGATTTGTGTTATCGGTGCGTCCATATTATTTGCAGTTATCTCTTCGCGTGAGCTGAATTGCTTTTCCCTTCAAATTTTGAGGGATTGGGAAGAGAAATGTTATGAACAAATTTTGCATACTTAATATAATGGGTCTCTTGGGGTTGTACTGGATATATGTTGTACGTATTATTATAGAGGTGAATGTGAGTAATGCCATGTGTGGAGACCTTACCAATCGGTCAACATATTATGGGCCCAGGAGCGCATTTTTGAAATAAGTTGCATCACCGAGCGAAATCCTCATGTACTTCACGTTAAGAGTTAACACTTTAAGAAAACTAAATTAAATCGATTTTTTCAAAATTCGAAAAATTATTTTTGGCCTGTTAGTTTTGATTTTCATACAGGTTTATTTATCATGCAATGTGAGGTTTGATCTGTCTGGAAGATTTCAATGATAATGATGCTGGGGTACTTGAGTTACTGACACCGACATTTAATTGACATGGCCAAAGGCCGAATCAAATACATTGATTGCATTTTAAACTTATCTTACCCACACTGGGCCCCCCACTGGACCTTTACATAATATTTTTGGATTCTCACCTCGACATATGAAGTGGAATGCACACACATGACAAAAGGATTATTAAGGAGCATTTATAAGCCCTTACATTACATGGCATGACACTGGAGATGCATTACAAAGTAATAAATAGCCATAACTCTGAATATAAGAGGATCGTTAATGACTTGACTTGACTTGTGGTCAACATGATGACACGCATTCCACTTCCATTCCACCGCTAAAAATGACTTCACACAAGAGAGATAAAAAGTGCACACATGAAGCGGGGAATGATCGGGCGGACTTTATGAGGAAAAACAGGGGTGTCTAATTGAGAATCAATGGAGCTCCCATTAGCTCACTCAATAGAAGGATCATTTAATGATCAAGGGGAGAAAAAAAACCCAAGACTTTTTTCGTCTTCTTCCGAACGAACATCTTAATCACCTAAGGATCGACAGACTCATTCCAAGGCATTAAAAGTTAAGGGCTTCGGGGCGGGACGGTGTTTGTCTTCTCTAATACGATCATAACTCAAGTTCTTCCTCCAAACACGCCTCAACACATTATATCTCCAATACATCTTTTACACAGCAAAACGGATGAACCGAAATGTTTTGGAACACATGGAATTATGTAAAAAGTCGTGGAATTGTGTGCCAAGTCAATTTTTGTTAGGGTAAGGTGGGCTAATACACGTCCCACTATGGAAAAGTGTGCTAATTAGCCCCATCCGCCATTTGTGAGCTTGCTATGAGATTCCCATTATAAATTTTGATCGATTGTTATTTTGTGTAAGTGTCATAGTGAAAGTAACATTTCACCATGAAACTTTCTCCTAATGATACAGAGACAATGCTACCTCTGATCTAATTAAAGAATGATTTCAGCAATAATAAGGAGTAATTGAGTTCATATGATTTGGTTTGGTCGAATTTTCTCTCTCGGTGTCTGATTTTTGTTCAATCTTCT
>JAQFYE010004705.1:0-12980 GCA_034694305.1 Protaphorura glebata
AGTTAAAAGACGGATTTAATTTCATCGCGAGCTGGCTCTACTGTAGCGGACCGAGACGGGACGACACACATCCTAGTTATTAAATTATTTTAAAAAAATTAAAAGTTGTCTTTCTGTCTTAGATTAGAAAACACGGATGAGGTCAGCTTTGATACTGCATATTTTAATTTTGCTTTGTTCCAATTAAAAATTTAATATCGTGAAATAAATCTGACTCGTATTATCTGAAGTGAATTAATTGTCCCGCGCTCTCTTTATGACACCCAGATTTTGGTTTAGCTTCCGGCAATTAAAACTGGTCACCAGTGTTCAGGAATAGTTGCCATGTACTTGTGCCCAATCAATTGGTGTCATTACAAACATACAAACACACGAGGGAAGTCCGAGAACCCAGATCTAACTTCCGCCTACTCATAACCTGACGACATAAAATTCTAAAATATGCCATCTCGTCTTATTTCTTGACTACGAATGGAATCCAGTATTCTACGAATGTCGCTCTATAAGAAAGGGAGAAACTTATGGGACAAGCATAGTAGCACGCAACAAAAACTCGATTTTGGTAAAAATTGTCTTCCTAATTTTGAAATATGAAAGACGATGTTTACCGTCAATTGTACAAACATTGACCCGAAACACTTTCAACTTGGTGTTCTTAAGAATGCGGTACAATGAGTACCAGTAATTGGTTGTTGTAGTTGATAAGTTACTGAATGAAAAAATAACACAGTTTTTCTATAATATGTAGTTAAACGAGATTAGGTAGACGAATTCTGGCTTTCGAAGGACATATACTATGTATGCTAAGTGGGGAGAAAAGTAAGGAGGCGGTAACTCAATATTTTAAAATCCCTGGTAGAAGCCTAAAAAATATAATTCTATCTTCTTTGTTTTGAGCTATTAGATGTTAATTCAATCACAGTATTGATGGAAATAGAACATTCGATGAAATAAGTCGAATCTAAAGTGGAGCAAAAGTCAAGCTCGCAATCAGTGTGGTGAATCTCCTCACAGTTCTTGCATCTTCATGACATGGAAGAGTTAAAGTCACTGGGTCACGCCAGAGGTGTTACGTTGCAGACATTATATCAGTTTATAACTTAATTAATTTGCTTTGAGAAAATTTGCCAAAAAATCGGTCGACAAATTCATTGGTTAAAAAACGATTTTGTCATTTGATATGTTCGATAATTTCGAATCTATGAAAAATACCATATACCAATTTGATTAGTACAACACATTGGCGTCACATTGGCCTTTACCTAATTACCAAACTCCGAATCTGTAACTGGTGAGATATTTTCGCATAATAATGAACTAATAAACTAACCATGTTTAGAAATAAATAATGCATTCGTTAAGCAGCATTGGTATGCTATTTGTGGAGTCGCCCGCAATGGGTCTATCATTGCCCTAGTCGGAATGGTTTTAACGAAGGCTTAGCTGTGCGTCTCAATATGGATTAAAGTAGCTTATAAGGTAAGTCGTAATGAAACATTATCGCACTGTTTTGTGGAGATTAGGTTGCCTGTCAATATGATGCAGATAATGTGCCCCTAGTAAAGAAAAGCTCAATTTGAGAAAACGTTCTGTAAAACCACGGTCACAGCATGGGGAACTGAACTCTAAACCTATCAAAGAATGCGAAAGGCTGCTTGTGCACTGCTTTAACGAATAACACCAACTTATAACTAGTGTTAAATTATAAGTAGCTTAAACAAAACGATTAATTAGGCTGGGTTTAATTTACTAGTCACCATAGGCTAGATTAGGCAGAGCTTGAAATGTTGAAGCTGTATAGTCTCTTTTTAAAATGTGTATCGTATCCCTCCGGATAGTCTCCAGGTTCCAAAACGCGCGATTATATTTATGGAGCACCAAAAAAATTCATCATGAAGAAAGTTTGTAAATAATGTTTGTTTGTATTATTCTTTTAGTAAAAATTAAATATAATTTGGTATCGGTATTGCTAACCAAGAACTAGAGCCATTGGGCTACAATGCTATGCTTCACAAAGTTCCGGATTATGTGGGAAATAGAACCGCGTCTAGTGTAAGCTCAACCTTTACATGATTTATTAAATTAAATTTTATTTACTTGTTTGGATATCTGTATTTTATGTGATCTTACCAGATTATAAATGCACTTTAAGCCCCGAAGCCCCAACTTGATATTTCCCAAGAAGTCACACTTTATACAATACTGGACAAGTTGACTATACACAACCTTTGGGAACCGAGGCTGCAACAAGTCGCCCACATTTTGATTTTTTCCGGGAAGTTATTTTAAACTTATCCGAAAATTGGTAAAAGAATATTAAGGCGCAGGTTTAAAAACTTCCAGAGAAAGAACTGTATTGATTTGCGTAGTTCGCCTGAGTGATTAAGTTTCGCTTTTGTCTCAAAAAGAATTTCAATAGTGTTTTTGCGAATTCTCTGTCAAAAATATGTGTACGAAAAACAAACGTATACTCAACCTCAAAATTTCAGAACGGTGTGGGTTACATGTTTAACTGCAGAGCTATTTAGCGGTCCGAACCCGAACCGACAACAGTTCAAACTGGAATTCTTGTCGATAATAATAGAAATTAACTACCTGATTTACACAATACTGGAGAAGTTGACTATTTTAATTTGAGTTCTGGTTAGCAGTACAGAAAACAAGTATTTCAATTGCGGATATCAATTTAATTGTCGATTTTATTTCGGGATATTTTAGGAGTCGGGAAATTGAATAATTAGTTCACAATGTAGGAATTATCAGACATTCCGTCTTGTCTCGAAATTTGGACAAGTCTTGAGGAGGCGAAAGGTAGTTTAATTGTGTCGAGATTCTATTTACGGAAATGTGAACTATGTTTTGCAGTGCCGATTATGAAAGATGACAGCTCGATATTCTCAGGGTGGTTCATAAAGTATTACCTTAACCTGCTTAAAAGCACGCCGTATATATGGCGGAAATCAAAACAAACAGTACGACTAATCGCGTTCTGGCTCAAGAATCCTGAAGCATTTTCTCCTCCACTATCGAACCCGACACAAATTACTGAATAGAAACATGAATAGACGCGATGAGTCAATTAACGGTATTGATCGTATGTCAGACAAAGATTACAATGTATTTCTATTTGCTCAATTTGATTCCAAATATACCCCAGGAACAAAACATGAACAGAAATCATGTACGGTTCAAGTCAATTCAAGTACCATTTATTTTTGCGACAATGCTATATTTGAACAAGCACTGATTTTAGGGAAACTAAGCTCATTTTCAATAAGAAATAATTCCATTCATTCTGAAGTTATCGCCAATCACGGGAGTAAACATGTCAGAGAAAGCTTTCAAAGAGTTTGGAAAGGTATTTTCCTTAGTGACCTTGACCAAGGGCATACCTTTTGCCTGGAACCGAGAAAAGCAAATTTTTGAGAAACGGACAAAAATTCAAACTGTCCTGTCATATTGTATTCTTTTAGCAGATCTAACATTCAAATTGTTTTGTATGGTAATATTTATTCACAAAATTGTTGCAAGAGTGAATACGAATAAATTGTCCAAAGCATTTAACCCGTTCTTTGCCCTCCTCTCCTTTACTTTATCATTTGGATTTGCTGTCAACAATTTTACCAAACCGAGTGATATGATGGACTTTGCAAATGCAGTGATTGAGTTGAATCAAAGAACCCGTAAGTGCATAATATTAGAATACACTTACTAAAAAGGATCAGAAAATTCTTCCACGCGTTGAAATTAATGCATCCGTCTTCTGTAATATACTAGTAAAAATTCTGAACGTGACGGGCGTGACCGAAGTAAAGAAAAGGGATAGAATGACGGGATTGGTGAGATATTTGAGGATTCAAAGTACAATGATCTCCGTATTAGGAATTCTTCAAGTTTCGGGGAATACAGATGAAAATCTCTTTGTGTACATGGGTGGGAAAAACCCGATCGGCAGAATCGCTTATGGAGTGATGTATGGACTCTTGCTTCAAAAAGACTGGGGAGAAGGCATATTTGTGTTCGTCATTGCAATTTCTTACCTCAAGTGTGCTAGTCAATGGACCACAGCTCTCAGGTAAAAATTTATGGATGATATAAAAAAATTATGACTCAAAATAATGGATAACAAATATCATTTTCCGATTCCCAAAATAAATTTGGTCCGATTTGTAGTTTAAGTCATGTTTAATGACCAGTTCATGTATGAACGACCTAGGCCGTCTATACGTTAGGCATTGTGTGTCTCATTGACAGTGCTCTAATTGAAGTTTAACAAATGACAATTAACAGCAGTATTTTTTAGGGACAACGTGATGAGCAAGAAAATGTCAGTCCGCGCTGCTCAAAGACTCTACCGGAATATTCAACTCTACAACAAATTTTTCGGAGATGGAATGTCCTCGATTTGTTTGTTTATAATTGCGAGCTGCAGTTTATTGTTCCATGGGTGCACGACAGCCTTCCTTTCATTATTCTCAGCAATTCCTTGGACAGCTTTAATTGTCTGTGCTCTTCTCACAATACTCGCAACTTCGATCATATCCATAATGTTTAGTGCCAGCTTCTCTGTCACCTTAAATTCTGTGGATCTTCTTCATTTCTTGAAAACTAAGGCAATCCTAAAATCTGAGAAAGCGGAATTACGTGCCAGTCCAATTCTACCAATTCGAATGGGAATGTTTGTTGAAGTCAAACGCTCAACGTTTCCAACCTATTTCAAGTTCATTTTGGACCTCACCATCAGTACAATTTTAACCATGCAAAACGTATGAATAATTGAAATTGTTATCAAATGTAGGATGCGTTCCTACATCCTACATTTTTGGGTCTACTTTTTGGTTCGATTCTAAAGATACAGTCGTTCAAAAACCAATCTGCTTGTTTTCGTACAGTAAAACATTTTAAAAATTGAATCAATTACTTCAAAGGCAGCCGTACATTTTTTAGTGAATAAGTACATCACATTATGTAATACTTTCCTCGAATTTTTTTTTTCAAAATCTTTAAACAGAATTTCTGTGTATATTTTGTTGATTAATTTTTTCCGTGCTTTCCCTGGTTTCCGAGTCGTTTACAAAATAATTCAAGTTAGACTTGACTTTTCCATTCACTAGATCATTTGGTTCAAGGTCATTATGCGGGTTCTCGGACAATTGTGAGATATACATTTCATGGACTGTAAATTCTGTTCAATTCTGAACTATGTATCGTCTACAACCCTTACGATCGAGGCTAGAATCCCATCCCAGCTCTACTCTACTTTTATATAGCTCTACTTTTATATTACTACTCACTACACTGCAACTTACTCTGCATATTTGTTTATTCAAGATTGATAGAATTTACAGATGCGTTTTCAGATCAGGCGACTTATGAAGTTCTAGCAGTTCATACTTGAAACCATTGTCTGAGAAATCTTGTACTGGACGGTTTCAGTGCCGGTATTCCACGGATCTTCTTAAGAAAATTTGTTATATCAATTTGACGCGTGACTGAGCAGATTAAGCTGATTTTGTTTCAGAACTTCTACCATCACTTTCCTGTTATGCTTAATTTGTATTCGACAAGCTTTGAACAAGGAACCGAATTTTTTTGATATTTCCTAAAACCGAAAGTTTGAAAATATAATTCTTAGTGTACAGGGTTTGCCATAGCTATTTGAATTAATGCCTGCAACTCAAGTTCGTTGTGTTGAGAAAAATATTGTGTGTTTTACATTTGATATACTCACGTTATAAAGAATTTAACTAGTGATGTACCGAAATCGACTTTCGGCAAAAAACCGAAAACCGAAATTTCGGTATCGGTCTAATGCCGAAACCGGAATTTCGGCTGAAATTTGGGCCGAAATTTTTTGCACTGTGCAAGTGGGGTGTCTATGGAAAGCTTACGTACATGTGCAAACGTTGGTCGTACTTAAAGCATAATTCGTGGCCCTGTAAATGAATAGCAACATCTGGTCACATTTTGAGCCAACTGAAAACGAAAAACTGGCAAGAGGCATAGTTTGTCAGAAGCATGTATCACGTGGGGGAAAGGGAAAATCGGTCAGTGGCTCTGGATTCTGGTCTCATCTTAAAGTCAAGGAAATGTGACATCCCGTCATCGGTTTTGCCACAGAAAAGCCAGCGCAGCGAAGTTTGATCATCCCGTCTTTTGAAAAAAAATTCCACAAACTAAATTTATTTTTTTAAACGAAGCTTTCGACAATTTAATAATTTGTTGGGAAAAAAATAGCCAGGGAAGCTTTTCTGTTCCACTAGGAGTTCCGAAATCCGTCCATGTCTCTCCCATAGTGGTTTAAACACTTTGTTGTCCTGAGTTTTCCTTCTGAACTACTGGGCCAATCGGGCTGAAATTTTTGGGGGAGTGGTTCTCTACGAATACATTTGGGTATTTGGGACATCCTCTGTTAAGGGGCACCCCTTTAAATTCAAGTTTTGGGGTATCGTGCATGGTACGTTTTTCAACCGGTTTTTCATGGCCTTCCGCCTGAAAAGCATATAAAACTTGAATATCTCAAAAAACCAACTTCACCACCACATTCGCAAGTGTTTTCTGAAAATTTTAAGCCGCGGGACGACAATTTCTCAGAAATTGTCGAACCATGGCCATGGCCGATATTAGACACCCTGTAGTATAGCTCAGGCCATTCCGCAATCAATATAAGGAAGGTGGTAAGGGAGGTAAGGTAAGGTAAGGTAAGGGTGCTAAGGAAGGTATTGGATGTTTCAGAGTTTCAGGGCAACTCACAATTTATATGTAGATCATAATAAAAAAAATTGTACCCAAATTTTTGAAGGAAATCTTCTGAGAAAATCATTATCTACATGTACACGTGGTACGCGCAGTCCAAAACCATAATAAATCCAAAATACTTCATTTATGAATATTAAAAATCCTTTACGACTGTTTCACGAATATGTTGACCTCACAAAAAGTAAACGACATGGCTCAGTGTAAATTCCATTGCCAACAATACTAGAATGACTGACGTGAGTGACGTCTCCTCCGGAACTACATTCAAAAACGTACGTACGCTTATTGCTTATATCTCACATTCTGGGGATATTGTATCCTTATTTACACCAGCATCCATACAAGAAAAACAAGACGAAAATCACAATTCACTAGAAGTGTAAGGAGAAACTATTTGATAGACTTTTGGTTAAGATGTAGGAGACTTCATCGAGTTCATCGAATTTTAGTTCATCGAAATTAAAGTTCATCGAATTAATGCAAGGTGTTCCACCTTGCATTCATTTGATCGATTTTAAATTTTATATGAATAATTTTGATTTCCATTTAATTTTGACCGACTGCAAGTGAATTTATTGAAATCCGATTAATTTTTCCTCGTATGGGAGTATTATTGTAAGATTAAAACAAGCTCAGTTTCGTACGTCTCTAGGCCAAATAAGAGGCAACCCAAAAATACGCGACGATGTTTGATTCGGCCTCACCGGCTATGTCAATCAATGAGCGTGTATTTTTTTAATACAAGTTGAGTAAGACTTCCCAAACTCGGACCGCAAATAAGAAGAAATGTTTAATTACAATAATTACAAATCGTATGAATTTAAAAGTAGGCGTGTGAAAAGTAATTCCTTCCATAAACGCTTTATTTATTCAGATTTATTTATTGATGTCAGGATTAAAACTTTGCACAAACGTATATTTCAAATGAATTTAAGTAACCGTAAAGTTTTCGTTGTCAACCAAAAAATTCCTCGGGTCTCTTCTCACTTCCGGTGTGACAAATTTGACTTGGACTCTCCAGCTGCCAGGAGTGACAGGGATTTGGAATTGGTCACGGAATTGGACTTGTTCCACATTGCTCAAAAACCATTTGACTTCTAATGCTTCTCCTTCCGGTCCAGTTCCACTGTTCCTAAGTTGACCCAATTTCTGAGTATTCACGGTAGCGATCTTTGGCTCCACTGACGAGTCAACTTGGACACTGTCGATCAGAGAAATCTTTTGGAAAAACTGCAACCACATCCCTTCTTTGCAAACGGGGCAGAAGAAACTGTTGGTCATGTTTCGCATGGCGCAAGCTGAAATATATTAATATTTTGTAAATTGTCTATGAATTTTTTGAATAGGCATTTCTTGACATACGTACACAACAAATCAGGAAACAGACAGTGGTTTGTGGCTTTAAGATTAACTACCAAACAAACCTGCATTCGTTGGTCGGAATGTTTTTCGGCGGTTCACGTCCCAAGTTGGATAGGCCGAAATGTGATCAGGCGATGGATTAAATTCGCTAGCAGATCCAAACTCATGAAGAGTGACGGATCCAATCATCCTTGGGATGTTAGGATTTGTAGATGCTGTCTTGGACCGAACGGAGAAAGAATGTTGACCAGAAGTGAACCCTTCTGACCCAGACCAATCATAGAACTCTCGATCATCAAATCCAGTCGTTTTCCAAGGAAGTACTTGACCATCCAATAGAAATTCCAACGAATCCTCTTCTCCAGCCGCAGTTATAGAAACCAACAAATACCAACTGCTGTAACTCCCATCGGAAACGAAATCGAAGGATTGTGGTCCATTGCTCAGATCGTGCCATGGATGTTCGAGCAATCTGGAAATAGACGAGTTTTTGATGAAATAAGATAATTAACTATCAATTCTGATTCTTCATTGTCCCGATTTTCTTAGATTTATACAATCGGATAGTCGGACTATAATCTACGATTTTTGCAATACATAACACAACGGAGACCGGATATCAGTGCTGAATTTTGGTTGGATCGATCTCATGACGATCTCTTTTCAGATTTGCGGTCTATCTCATTCGATATATTATATTATTGGATATCCGAATTCTGCCTCGCAATAATTCAGTAACTTTTCACCTATTTCCACCGAAATTCAGTTACCCGACCATATCTCAGTGATCCGTCATATGGATTATATGAATAAAACATTTCCAACCTGATACCTGATTATTTTAGAGTATATCGAAGACCGTCGAAAAAGATTTAGTCCCAGTCCTATCTGATCCGTAAAATTCAGATGACCAAGAATCAGATGCAATTAATTATCCTACCCGAATTATCTGATCTGATCCGTGTCTTACCGGTAAATCGCTCTTTCCTCTCTGAGTGGTCCTGTCAACCAAGCCTTCCATCCAATTGTTTTCAGAGAATTTGCTGTATTAACGCCTTTATAAGCTTTTCCGTCGTCGTACTCCTCTCCGACGTTAATAAAATTGTGACCCATTTCATGGCGAACGACGATATTGCCAGTACGTTCACTTCTGGTTGAAATCACAAATTCTCCACCCAATCCACCGTAGTAATCATCGTTTCCTATAATACTAGGGTAATCGCAACCGCTCTTCCCGATTAATTTACACACCTGTAATTTTTACATACGTTCATTTATCATTGACATTTATCATTTATACGTTGTTTGAACGAACAATACAAATAGCACTGCGAGGTGCAAGAACCACCCATACAACTATGCTACATTGTCTATATTGCTATGACGTACTTGTCTAGCATAAGTAGCATTCCCAGTCAAAATCCCACGAAGTTGTCCAGCCTTACGGTGAAGCTTGAATGGGGTGTTTTTTGCACCATTGTACCCAATCCCAGAATCGACACTTTCCACGTAAACAGCCCAAATATTGATGACCGGAAGATAGGATTGGAAAGTATCACCCTCGAACATATCTTTGGTAAGTCTGGTCATGTCGTCAAAGAATTTCTCTCTTTCTGTAGCAGTGTAACCATCACCCATGAACACAACGTCGATTCGGTTGGATTTGTCACCGCTGTGCACTATTTGCACAATTTCGGGGGAACGGGCCCTCATTTCTTTATAGAGTTGATGAGTAGAAAGGGCAATGCGGATCCAATGAAGCAAGAACAATCCCTTCACTTTAGAATTGGATATGACGATGACGATATTGCCACAGAAACTGCGCGCCGACAATACCCGATACCCTCACGTACACTTGGAGCAGTACTTTAGAGTTATGGACATTTCTGATGTTTCCGTAATAATGTGGTATGGTTTTTATGAAGTGGCCTATTTTAGGATGTACGTATTGCGGTCTTGGTGTTTTTGAAGAGATATGCAATGCACATTCTTTTTCGAATTTTGAAGTGAGGTACATTGGGAAACTGATATTCGGAATGACAGAGGTTTTCAATATTTTGATACGATAGATTTTGAAGCGAAATAGAGATTATTTTTCAAATTTTGAAGTAAGATTGAGATAGAGTGAGTTTCGGAATCATGAAAAGAAATAAATAATTTCAGCGCGCTGAAATTTTTGAAATTGACGGAACGTTTCCAAGTTGAAATAATTCGGAGGCCGGCACATTTTGTAAATGATGATTAGGATTTAAACAGAAAGCCCTTCAGAAATAACTGAAATGTATTTCGCGTCTAGATCACACTGATTCTGAGCTAGACGCTTCCGTAAGGACGACCTTCCTGGCTAATACCTCGTAAATTTAGCAATTAAATCTTGAAAATTCCAACCAATTTTCAACCAATTGTTCTCTTACCGAACATATGTACGAGAGGGTGACCGCCACACAGTTTCTGTTACAACGCCCGCCTGACCATTGAAGAGGTTCTGGAGATATTCTTCTTTCAGCCTTGCCATCCGCACTACCCGTGGACGTTTATGTCCTGCATCGGCCGCGAATTTCAGGCGTTCGATAGCGTTCTTCACTTTGCAGAGGGTCTGGACCTGAGCGTCGACGGCCACCTTGTTTCGGCCATAGATTTCAACGATTTTGGAAGTGTCCTCACGAATGACGTCTCCAGAGTCTGCTGGTAATACGCTCGCATCTTTCACGGTCACTTGAACAGAACCATTTTCATCGTCTGGGATCCCATTGAATTTCCGTAGGGTTTCTTCCGACAGAATTGTACAGATTGCGTCCGTCGTTTTGTGGAGTTTCACATAGTAGGCTTCCCCGGAACTAAAAAAATTACTTGATCGGATTAGAAAATTTAAGATCTGAAGTGCAAATTAGAATTATGTAGTTTTAGTAATACAAAAGCCAGAAACGTGGAGTATGATTTCGTAAAGATAGAAAACTTCATCGATAGTTTAATTACTAGTTTTAATTGTGCAATGCCCTTACACATCTGTGAATCACTAAATGTGCACAGTTGCACAGGAAGCAATTGATGTGGTAAAACAAACTCAAACATTTGTTCACTGTTGGCTTGTTTTATTTAATTGAGAATGGTAGAATTTCATAGACAAACCCGTTTCGGTTCATTAAATTAAGCAAAAGCAGACGCGCATGCAAGAGAAATAGTGAAATAATTAAATCTGTACAAGCATTGTGCTACCAAGACTTACATTTGAAGAACCAACCCGAGGATTACGCTCAACTTAATGCAATTCTTCATAATTCAAAACCAAAAAATAAAAAGTCAAACCAAATGTAACTGTTTCACCATAAATCTAACAATTGGAATGGAATAGGAAGCGAAGGGTGCAACGTTCTACTGTCTCTTACTCACTTGTAAAAATAAAGACCTGCTGTCACATTCCCACGAAATGTCACAAACAATTTTTCCAATGTTGACAACACAGTGTGTAGACACAGTTATTAACTTCTAGTAGAGGGTGGTTAATACTTTTATTTAAAATGCGTCTAAAAATCATCACACATTTCCTCCTCATGTCTCTGATAATTTGATTAACATTTGTTTTGAGTTGTTCCGAAATATTACACTTTAAAAAAAATACCGGAGGTTATAGTCTGCATTTGAAGTTGTGAAATGACAGAATGCAGATATTACGCGTTCATTTCAAATGTTGTCTAATCGTCTATTTTCACGAGGAAGAAAGCTACCCAATCCTGCTATGCAGGGTCAGGGTTCACCTTTTCGGGGTCGCAGGGTACAAGAATCCTGTGTTGATTAAGATAGCATTTGATGTCATTGGTAAATATCACAGATTTGGAATTCCCTGAGCCTGACACGGTCAATAACCGGTTCAGACGCGGTTTTCACAATCTCATTCTTTCAAGTCTGAAAAACATTTACAGGATTCCTAATCGCAATTCCATGAAATGAGTGTTTACAAATCACTAAATTCACAGGTGCTGATTAGCTGGACTTTCCTGTAGTGACATATTTACAAATCCTCGGATTACTTGACGGATCATTTTTATCAACGATGATTTAGAGAATTCTGGAATAATCCAGTTTGGTCGTTCATACCTACATGGTGGTTCACAAGTTGGGTGTTATAATGGACCCGACATTAACATTTAAAGAGCATTTTTTATTTGTTGAGCGGAAGCTTTCTTCGGCTATTGGGGGCATCTTGTCTATAAAGAGACAGCTTAATCGCCGAGATTTTTCTCTTATGGTAAAAATATACGTTTTTTCACATATAGATTATTGCTTTATTATTTGGGGTCATGCTTGTGAAAAGGAGATCGATAAATTGCAAAACAAATTGAATGGCTTATTGTGCTCTTTCTTCGAACCTCAAACTAATAAGTTTAAGAGCAAATCCTTTTGGGCAAAGCAGAAATCAACCGCTGATAAAATTAAAGCGAAGAAGGAATGCCAACTCTCTCATTCAATAGTTGACTTATATGAGAATGCACGAAAAATGTAATATATTTACTGTCGAGGAAAGACTTCTTTTTTTGTCAAACGTTAACGTGTTTAGACTTGTAAAATTTCAGACTGATATTTTATCGCTAAGAGGATTTTTCACGAAATCTGTTCTGACTAAGGATGATGAGGGCCCAAGGTTACAAGTTCTGGCACATAAGACTGAGTGCTTTAAACACTCTCCGAGGTATGCATCTGTATATAATTGGAATTTGCTGCCTACCAAAGTCCGTTCGTTGGACATTTTAGTAGACGGCTTTCGAAGGAAGCTGTGTTATTATTTCATTAAGGAGAAGAGAGCAGGGTTATCAACAAACATTCAGGGTGCCGAGGGAATCGCGAAAATTTGCGACAAACAA
>JAQFYE010004706.1:0-12980 GCA_034694305.1 Protaphorura glebata
CCCCCGAGAGCCGACCCCTAAAGATTCCACCCAGTTCCGTAGTGGGTGGAGCCCTACTGCCCACCTTGCATACTACTTTCCCTGATGGAATGTCTTTGAAAGTACTTCTGTTAGATACAGTTAGGTTAGGTTGGTCAAGCGGCCTTTGCGGGGTCCTGGGGCAGAGCCAAGGCGCGGTTTGGGGGAAGGCTGGGGGGCGGAGAATTAAGAAAGTTTACTTAAATTCACTCAGCACACAAAGAATTTTGGCTTTCAACAAACGGCTTTGGTTAATTCTAGTTCCATCTAGGTATATCGCCCAGATTTTAACTAGTTAGACCTAAAATTCCCCAACTCGACCAGATAATTCGGGTTCTATCTAGGAAATTCGAGTTTTAGCAGATTTCGAATTTTATCGGTAACATATACGAGGACGCAGACCCAACACCCAAATTTCTCCCATTGACATCCCCTGAGAGGGTTTTAAAAATTAGTCTGTACAATGGTAGTACATTACTTTGGCCTATCTTTGAGAATTTTGAAAAAATTATCATTGAGAATTATCAAATCGTGTGTTAAAATGCGTGCTGTTTCCGGCGTTTTCTATTTCGCGTTATTGGTGAGAGATGCCCATTAGATAACACGAAATTTTGAAAAGATTCAAATTTATTTTTCTCGTTAAGATTTTGAGTTCCCTTAAGTCCATTAGTATATCCAATCAAAATCTTTACGAAATAAATAAAACCTTAAGCATTAATACGGTTGCAAATTCTAATTGACTCGAACACATGTTCTCAAGTGACCTATCAATATAAGTCACACTCCATCTTGGATTGTCAATATAGATTTAAATCATTTATAAAATGTAGTCTTAGAGATAAACGTGTTTCAATTTATTAAATTTGGCCAAAATCTGTACAAGAAAAATAAAAAGAGGAATAGTTTAAGTTTAAGTCTGGAACTGATATGAAATTGTTGGGAGTGGAAGCCTAAATTTCCAGAAACTGGAACTGAAACTCAATAGTTCCCGCTCGGGTACTAACGAGAACTGAACTGAATTAGGGTCACTTTCCTCCGGAACTGGAACTGTAACAACACTAAGTCGGACTCATGCACGTACAAGTATGTCTCTAAAAAATCGACATGCAAGCCGTCCATTTATACGTCTAATTCTTTGAAGGTCAAAAATTTACCTGGTCGTCCATCATTGTCCACTCCAGGCAAACTGATCGGGAAATCTTTGGCAAAAGCAGATTTTGGATCGTACTCCCAATTGTCAACGTCATTGTCTTTCCTCCATTCAATATTCTGAAGTCCACAATATCAATGCTCATGGTCAGTAAACATTCTGTCCTTTAAATTTACGAGAATTCAAAAATTGCTAACCTTCATCAATAATTCCTTGGCTCCTTCTAAGTCGTACTTTTTTTCTACAAATTTGTTTGTTTGTTAAACAGCTAATTTGTGATTTGGAAAATGATTAATTCCGACTTACGTCTAATCCAACGGAGTAAATACGAATCCTCTTTCATCCAATCATGTGGTAAAAAATGCTCAACTTCTGGACGGAACTATCGGAATAAATTTAATTTATTATAATAATAATATATAATATATATAATATAATATATCATAATATTTAAATCGAAATATAAATAAAAACATACACATTGACTGATATTTAGCGTAGGGGTTTGAAGGAACATTAATTTTTAAGAATTACCCTTCTAAGGGCCGCTCTATCTCTTGGAGTGACGGGCGGATCTGCTGATGCCAAATTGATTACTTCAAATAGAATTAATGTTACATGGATAACAATCAACAACCTGGATTTCATTTTTGATTGGCTGGCGGTAGGTAAATATTTTAAAAATTGAAACTAAATGATTTTCTAAATTACAAAGATTCAGTTCGAACTTCAAAACTGTATTGAATTTTGAGAGGGATGGACGCAGAGAATTTATACCCGAAATGGTCGAATAAATTAGCATTACTATACTCTCTAAGTCAGTTGCAGTAAATTCACACGTGCAACTACCGGTTTTCTTGGTTGAATAATTCATTATTTGGTGGATTCTAAAATAATTCAGCGAAGAGACGGTTCGCAGAACTGATCGGCAATAGAAACAAAAATACCAAAAATAGAAAGTGACTTTTCTTCGAAATCGGCATTAATAATCACAATCGGCAGGTTTCAACATTACGTCAAATGAAAAACAAAAACTTTGGGATGCATTTGAACCCACGATTATCAACTTTCACAGAAGGGACTCCAGAAACGCCTGGAATTTTTAAAGCTGGGCAAAATCAGGTACTTCATCTGTGCATACGATTTTTATCTCTATTCGTGTCAGGGGATCCCATTTGGTACCAAATTAATATGACGGGTCTATGTTAGAGCTTGGGTCGGTTGATGTAGTTCCTTTTTAAGACCCGCAATAATAAATTCACTAATAATCTGTATTTGGCAACTGATTGTATTCTTGCGAATGGAGAAAATTAAACAATAAACCTGCTATCTTGAATTCTGAAAAGAAATATCTTTTCAAATCAGCCTTTGCTGAACTAATGTATTAAGGATTTTCATGGAAATGAGTTCCGAAAAGTAAATTATCACTACGAGTAGAAATTCCACAGATTATTTCTTAGAACTTCGTCAGTACTCAAAATCAATTGTCTTTAACCCGGTCAAATAATATTTCCAAAGAAATGTATAGAAATACAGCAAGAAAGAAAGCAGAAGTGGACTGTGCAAAGAAACAAGTTTTTATTATTTGATAATGTAATTATTCTTGGTATTTTGATATGTACATAAATTAGCATTGCAGTAACAAGCCCGGTTTTCATCCTGTAAACAACACGATTGTACAAGTCAAGTGGCTGTTCTGGGAAATCTTCAGATACGGGCGGCGTGTTAAATGATTCCGCTCCCTTCACAATTATAATTGAGTATGAATACCAAGAATCGACACTAAATTTCGGGTCAGGGTCACGCATGACAAGTTTGTACAGAATCCGATGAGAAATGTGGCCGCTAGAGTGGCGACAGACAGCCACGCAGACACACGGACACACAGACACACACATACCAATGACAATTGTATAGCTCTGTCGTTCCGGATTTCGCAAAAATTATTCAATACTGTTCGTGATGAGTCTCAAAGGGAGTAGGGTTTTCTGTTTTAGTCACTGTTTCGGAGAAATGCCCAGAAATTATTCGAATTCCCTAATCTGTTGTTTACGATTGTTTACAGGTCAGAGTTGTTATTGTTAACGATCGAATGATGAATATTTTGCGGTCTCATATAGCAATTATGCATACCACTGACTCATAAAAGCAGGAATATATACAGGGTGAGCTGGGCTAATTATTCCCATTTTTGTACTTGGGCGATTCACAGGGACGTTATCTCGTATTACATGAGAGTATCGATTCGGACTCATCAAGTATGCGATCTTCTCAAATAGTTAATTTGTTTTTAATTTTTAACCTTTCATGACGTCAGTAAAACATCAATAATTTTATTTAACCATGGGAATGAGTTCTAAAATACAAGATGCGGGGTAATTATTCCCACCCCCTGCGCTGATTATTTTATACCCCGGGCTAATTTTTCCCATACTATGTAAACAGTTGTATTTTGACATTAACCGGTAGCAACGGGAAAAATTAGGCCGGTTCCGGAGAACCGTTTCTTTGAATTTCGGGCCCAAATTATGTAAATCTGGGCTTATTCACGTGACGATAGGGATAAATTAGCCCAAATGTTGTGTGAATAATTAGCCCGCTCTTTCTTTCTATCAAAATTTGGACAACTTTATCAAAATTAGCAAAATAGTTAAAATCCGACGACAAAAAGTAGGTTGGTTCACGCTTTACGAAGAATAGTAGAAATTAAGAAAAATATGGATGTGTCGTCAGTCGTTACCTGGTACAGAATTTTCACAATTCCTTAGTTCCGGAACTGACGAAATTGTTGACCGGGAGTTGTTGGTCATCCAAAATTTCAAAAAATGTTGTTTTGATTTTGTGTGATTTTGATGAGTTGAAGAACTGGCGGGTGAGTATTTGCCGGTTATGTACGTGAATATTCCGCGTCGCTCACAATTTTTTATTTCTTTATGACATTGGGGTACAATGAGCAATGGTTTTCGAAAGATGTTAAAAATTAGCCCGGTGGGAATAATTAGTCCTGCTTACTCCATATATTTTAAATATAACACTATTCTCAAGTGTACGAAAACCTGGCTTGACCAGGAATCGAACCTGGGTACATAGAGCTTAACGATTGATTAGGTATGCTTGGTAGTAATAAGAGTTAGCGTTGTAAATTCTCCGGGTAAATACCCGATGCAATACCATCTTAGGTGTTCAATCTGTAGCAGATTTCGATTCTTCGTACTTGAAGTAGCACGGAATTAATTCACTATTTCTTCCGCAAATATTGGACATACTTTCAAGAACTATCGGATTTTAGACTTATTTCCTTTAAATTTAAAAATTCAAAACTTTGTTTTGACGGACTTTATGGGGTAATCATTAGTACTCTGGCGAACTCGTGTTAATCCGGCAAATAAATCAAAGAGTAGGTAGTTCCCATTTTACAATTCTTCATTTTTCAAGGATGTTCGGTTCATTACTTGCCTTCGCAGTTGAACCAAAGACTCAACAAAATAAACAACTACTTAATTACACGATACAAATAATAATACAGGGTGGGTCTGAAATAGTTGCGAACAATTGCATTTCACGAATTGACAGTTTATATTCAGTCACGTATTGGGAAAATAGACAAAAATAATTGGGATCGACCTCAAGGTTCTAATCGCATTATCAAAATCTTGGAATTTTTTCAAAATTTTTGAAACGGGGGAAGTTATCGCGTTGTAAAATATAAAAAACCGCCTTCGTATAGTCCTCCAGCAATTTCGTAAAATCCACTGCCATAATACGATACATTTGGTATATTTTAATCTGAGGTATCGAGAAATAAGGTACTGTAAGGAAAATATCTGCCTCGATATTTCCTGAGTGGAGATAAAAGGATCAAGAGCTGAGCTGACGGCTGGACGCAGAGATCGGACCCTGACCGGATGATGAACCGGAAGACCAACACGGAGATGACAAGAAACGGAAGAACAAGAACAACACAACAACGACAACACAACAAGGTAAGGGAACAAGTAAGTGTTTATTTTACTAATTTATTAGTGAACATTTACGGGTCAATTAGACCCAAAAAGTCTGACAAAAACAAAGAAATTCGGAACAACAAAACAAGGTTGTTTCCGAGGCTCTAGGAAAAAGGGAATTGGGAGTGAGAGTGACTACTCCCAAAAGGATTTGACAGGAGCACACTGTCTCCTCTCTTGGCCTAATGCCAAACACAAATCGTAGGTGGCTTTTCCACCACCTAAACCAATGGGAAAATTCCCAAACAAAATCGTGGGGCGAATTGCCCTCACAGTACTGCCAAGCATTGTGAACTATGCTGACGAGGCCAGTGATAGGCCCGTTGCAAAATACAAATCCCCTTCTCCAAACGGTTCAATTTTAACTTCTCACTTAATTGGTCTGCACGAAATTTCAGTTTCAACACAAAAGCATTCCACAATACCACAATTAACGAATGGTCATAACAATAAGAACATTTCACTTTTATTTAACCAGTAAAACATATCAATTTCAGTTAGACCACTTAAAAAACAGAATTAGTTTATATCTCGAGCGTAATTCATATAAAGAACTTGATAGATATTATGATTGTTGAGTTCCTCCGTACTTGGCAGGCAATTGATCTGCTGGGATCCGCTCTAGAAGATGTCGTTTCCATTCTTCTTTGTCATTTCCAATCATATTGACTCTCTTAATGGTGTCCCCTAAGATGGGCGATGTGAGTCGAAGTACAGTTTGGAAAATCCTTGGAGCTTAAATTTGAGTATTTAGAACGTTTGATTGAATCATTGGTTTGAATAGACAAAGGAAATAAAAGTCTGGACTTACTATTGACAGTAATACACTCTTTAAGTCCTAAGGGGTAATGCGACTCTTCGATTATGGCACAGTCCAAATGAAGCGTTAAACCTATACAGATATACAAGTTTAGAATTGAAATTAAGAACTAGTGAGACACGAATTATCCAAACATTCAAAGTGCCATATGAATGGAATAAATCTGACCTAAACGGGTGTTTAAATTAATTCTGCACCCGATTTCTTAGTTAATTACATTTTGTGTCAAGCAAATTCGTATTTTCCTTTAGACTATGAATTTCCTTGAATTTTTGAGACTGACTAAGTACAGAATCGCATGATCCTTCCTTGTAACCCTATCTAGTTCCTCAATTACTCTTAGATTCCCCAGGATCATAACTTGAAAACGAGCCAAGCGCCCTTAATTAAAAATTCTGATGGACCTGAAGCATTTCAACCCGGCAAATATTTTTGGGTTACCTCTAAGTGGTCACCATATAATCTACTTACATTGTACACAGAGGTGTGTCCGGGCTGCAAATTTATTCAAATCATAAATCAGAATATACTCAGAATTGTTCTGGTGGACATTCAATTCCCTTGCTTTTCGATCCCCGAATTCAAAATTGCTAGCCAAATGTCTGGTCAATTCCTTCCTTTTTCCAGCCACAACGAATTTACGAATATCACCGGTCCAGTCAGTGATCACGACTATTAATTAAGAAATACAAAATAATAATTCAATGTTTCAACATGTGCCATGTCATACTAATCAAACCAGTTTTTCTTAGTTAGACATAGTGTTCTAAGACTTCCTCTCTATTACACTATTAACTTAAGTTCCAGAATTTAGTCCAGTTGCTGAACTAAATGCAACTGTCAGTGTGTTGGATCTGGAAATGACAAGGGAACCTGGGATAGTTTAAATATCGAACTAAATAAGAACTGATATGAAACTGCTGGAATTGGAAGTCTAAATCTCCAGGAACTGAAACTCAATAGTTCCAACTCAGGTGCTAACTGGAACTGAATTGAATTAGGGTTTCTTGCCTCCGGAACTGGAACTGTTAAAACACTAAGTCGAACTTATGCACGTGCAAGTATACAATTTACCCGGTCGTCCTTCATTGTCCACTCCAGGCAACGTAATTGGGAAATCTTTTGCAAAAGCAGATTTAGGGTCATACTCCAACTTGTCCATGTTATGTTCTTTCCTCCATTTAATATTCTGAAGTCCACAACATCAATGCTTAAGTTCAGTAAATATTCTGTATTATAAAATTTATGGCCAATATAAACTTGCTAACCTTTTGCAATAATTCCTTGGCTCCATCCAAGTAATACTTCTTTTCTAGAAATTTGTTTGTTTGTTAAACGGCTAATTTGTGATTTTGAAAATGATTGCAATTCCGACTTACGTCTAATCCAACGAAGCAAATACCAATCCTCCTTCATGTAATCATGTGGTAAAAAATGCTCAACCTCCGATCGGAACTATTGGTACGAATTTAATTTATTGGTAGTCATAATATTTAAGACTAGATATACACATTAATTGACATTTAACATAGGACGTTAGAGGAATATTAATTTTTAAATATTACCCTTCTAAGGGCGGCTCTATCTTTTGGAGTGACGGGCGGATCAGCTGATATGAAATTAATTAAGGTGACTAAAATAAATATTACAGAAACAGAACTCAACAATCTGGATTTCATTTTAGATTGGCTGGCGGCAGTTAAATATTTTGAGAATTGAAACTAAATGATTTTCTAAATAACATGGATTCAGTTTGAACTTCAAAACTGTATTGAATTTTGATAGGGATGGACACAGAGAATTTATACCTGAAATGGTTGAATAAATTAGCAATATTATACTCTTGAGAGTCAGTGGCTGTAAATTCACATGTGCAAATACCGGTTTTCTTGGTTGAATCGTGCATTATTTGGTGGATTACAAAACAATTCAGTGTAGAGGGGGTTCGCAGAGCTTCTGATCGATAACCACTCTCTACAACAATACCAAGAATGAAAAGTGACTTTTCTTCGAAATCGGCATAAATCCAAATCTAATCAGAATTGAACAAATCATACATCTTAAATTTTTGAATAATGAAGTTTAAGATTTCTGCGGAAAATCGCGATAAAAGATTGAAGTTCGTTTTTTGTAATTCTAATTCACTTTCTTCATTTCCCTTCAATGTTGTAAGGTGCCTATTAGATGCTTTCTTTTCTGAAAGTATTGAACAAATTTCAATATAGGAAGATGATTTTTATAAAGTTAACTGGCATACTATGTGAGCAGTATCTTAACGGAAAAAATTATTTCTGTGATGCCTGCAATCGGCAGATTTCAACATTGCGTGAAATGTAAAATGAAATATTTGATATGCGTTTTAACCTACGATTTCATCTTCCAGAGGATCGAAATCAGAAACTTTATTGAGTTTGAAGCGCTAGGCATAAAAAGGTACTTCATTTGTGCATACTATTTTTACGGTATGTTTTACGGATTACGGTATGTACATAATTTAGCATTGCATGAGGACTGGTTTTCATCCTGTAAACAACAAGTTTGTACAAGTGGCTGGTCTGGGAAATCTTCAGATTATAGGCGGCGTGTTAAAGATTCCACTCTCTTTACAATTATAATCGAGTATGAATACCAAGAATCGACACAAAATTGACTATTTATTTTCATTCACGTATTCAGAGAATAGACAAAAATAATAGTGATCGACCTTAACGGTTTTATCGCATTATATAAATTTTGGAATTTTTTAAAAAAACTTGAAACGGGGGAAGTTATCGAGTTGCAAATTAAAAATAACCGCCCTCGGATGGTCCTTCAGTAATTTCTAAAAAACCACTGCCAATATACAAAACATATGGTATGCTTTAATCTAAGGGAGGTACTGCAAAAAATTATGAACTATGCCAGTGATAGGCCGGTTGCAAAATACAAATCCCCTTCACCAAACAGTTGAATTTTAACTTCTCACTCAATTGACGTGATTGAAATTTTAATCTCAACGTAAAAGCATTCCACAATACCACAACGAACGAATGGTCATAACAATCAGGACATTCCACTTTTATTTATACAGAAGAACATATAAATTTCTGTAAGACTAATGCTCTAAAACACAGAATTATTCTATATTTCAACGGGAATTCGTGTAAACAACTGGATGGACATTATGATTATTGAGATCCACCGTACTTGGCTGGCAATTGATCAGCCGGGATCCGCTCTAAAATATATTGTTTCCATTCCTCTTTTTTGACTCCAAGAGTGGTGATTCGTTTAACGGTGTCCCCTAAGATGGGCGCTGCGAGTCGAAGTACGGTTTGGAAAATCCTTGGAGCTTGAGGAGTTAGAACGTTTGAATCATTGGTTTGAATACACAAAAGAAATACGAGTCTGGACTTACCATTAATAACAATAGCCTGATTAAGTGCCAAGGGGTAGTACGATTCATGGATTACGGCACAGTCCAAATAAACCGGTAAACCTATAGAGATATAAACGTTAAAAATTTAAATCAGGTTAAAATTCTGATCGACTTTGAAGCATTTCAAGTCGAAAAATAGTTTGGGTGACCTCCAAGTCGTCACCATATAATATACGTGTTAGATCCAAATTAGAAATTCTTTGTATCCGTGGCACGTGGGGTCATACATATAAACAGTCGCTATTTCAAAGATTCAGAAATTCAATTTATATAAGGACTTGGGAAGGTGCAGCAAGTGTTGGTCGAGTTGAGTGTCGAGGGCTATGCTACTTCGAAGACCATCCAAAATAATGGTGATATGCAAAATATTAGACCCGCGAAATCGAATTTCGAAAAAACAATTTTTTTTTAATCAAAGGGGGTAGTCTTTGTTCTCTGATTTTTTCAATGTTATTTCCCGTCAGATTCCCAAATTGAATTTCGAGTCAAATGACACTAGTAAAAACCTACCTCATGCCTCACATAATACAGGGGTGCTCGGATGTTTTTGATCACTTTGCGTACCGCTATATCTCGCGAAGTTTGAGTCTCGGAAATTTGAAAATAATATGACCTTATCGTTGGACAAGTTGGCTAAAGTAATAATTTTTTCAGATTTTTTGCATTGAGTTATGCGGGCCAAAATGGCCGCGGAAACTGAAACACCAGTGAAAACTGTTTCCAAAGTAAATTGTCATTTCGAAAGGTCGTAGAAAGGTCAAAAGGTCACGGAATTGAATTATGTATAGGTGGAGTGTCGAACATTATCAACTGTATCGGAAATCACAAAAATCACTAAATTATGTGTCTGTTTTCACCAAAGTTTCAACGTCCCCGTACATCGAGGGAAAAAGCGCTTTATTCGAAAGATTGACACTTTAACCGACAAAAAGAATCCTCCGTCCCAAAATGAAATTTCGAAGCTTCTGAAAGTGTCACGGACAACTGCCCGAAGCGTCTTCAAGGATGATCCGGGAGGAAAAACTATGAAAAAGACCCGAGGGTCACTTGGCGGAAAAAATGGCGGGATTACTGGTCAACCTTGATGAGGCTCGGTCAGCAGTCGAATTTATTATCACAAACTACGTAAACTAGACCTCGAATGTAGCATTGAGAATCCTCAAAAGTTTTGTAAGAAATTTATGGTGGTGTGAGCTTTGACGCCACGTGGGGTCACCCTACTCATGTGAGTCCCCGAAAATGTCAAAATAAACTCGGAGTATTACATTTACAAAATTTTGAAACCGGTTTTGGTGGGATCCGTCGCTGCGTAGTATCCTAATGATACCCATCAAGTTTTCGTGCATCGTGATAAAGCGTCTTCCAGTACCTCAGAGAAAATGGCGGCCTACGCAGCCGATTTACAAGTTAGAGTAGGAATTAAAATTATTCCTAGTACCAAAATACCAGTTAAATCTGCCGATAAAAGTCCGGTTGTCTTTTTTGCGTTCGGACTTCTCAAAATAATTCTTCGAAAAAAAAGGGCAACGACTCTGGACGGCGTTTGGAACATTTTTTCACTAGTTTGACAACTTAAGCGGCCATTTTGGCCCGTAATATTGAATCCAAAAAATCTGAAAAAATTATCCCTTGTCCCAACTTGTCCAAGGATATGGTCATAATTTTTTCAAAATTCTCAGACTCAAACTGCGCGAGATATAGGGGTACGCAAAGTGATCAAAAACATCCGAGCACCCCTGTATAAACGCCAAATTCAATTTGGGATTTTTCTTATGAGATATAACATTGAAAAAATCAGAGAACAAAGACACCCTTCGATAAAATAATTTTTTTCAAAATTTTGAAAATTCGAAATTTGATTTCGCAGGTCTAATATTTTGCAGAACACCATTATTTTGGATGGTCTTTAAAGTAGCATAGCCCTCGACACTGAACTCGACCAACGCTTGGTGTACCTTCCTTGTTAGTTCACCAATTTAATTTCAAACTCAAAATAAACCGCATAAAGGGAAAGATAGGAATTTTGTTGCAATTTATAATATAAGAACGTCAGTTTACGGAGCGATACTTACGAAGTAATTAGTATGATGCGCGTAATTATTTTTGAATACGTTCGTTCTATTCTGATTCATTTATTTCTTACACTGTACGCAGAGATGTGTCCGGGCTGCAAATTTATTCATATCATAAATCAAAGTCCATTCAGAATTGTTTTTATGGACATTCAATTTCCGCACTTTTCGATCCGCAAATTCCCAATTTGTAGACAAATATTTGACCAATTCCTTCCTTTTTCCAGCCACAACGAATTTGCGTATATCACCGGACCAGTCCTCAATCACCACTATGAATTAAGAAATACAAAATAACAACTCATTGTTTATATATCTGCTGTGTCATAATCAAACCAGTTTTTCTTAGTTAGGCATAGTGTTCTAACAGTTTCTTGCTGTTCCACCATTAACTTACGATTACTTCCAGAATTGAGTTCCAGTTGCGGAACGTGATGGAACTGTCAGTGTGTTTGAACTGGAACTGACAAGGGAACTTTTCCAAGTGATCATTGATTTTTTAGCTTAAATTTTTCCTCCAAGTACATTCACTTATTCTAACACCGTGTGTGAAATTTCCCGTGCCGGTTTGCTGCCAAATGCTGTGGGTGACCTCCAGACGTCAAGGTGTAATGTTGAAAGATGGCGGTTCGAGAAACCATTTCCTCAAGAGGCCTCAGTTGGGTGTGTGGTAAAACTGAGGCCTTTTGCCGAGATGGTTTCTCAATCCCCATTCATGTACATTACATCTTGACCTCTGGAGGTCACCCGAAGGATTTTCCGGCAAAATCGGCACGAGATGTTTCACACACGGTGTTGGCATAAGTGAAAAAGTGAATGAGCTTGCAGAACAATTATCAAGTTAAAAATCGATGATCAATTAAACTGTACGTCGTATGAACTACAATTGAATCTCAAATGAAAGCATGTAAATTAGAATCCAAATTTTGGTAGTTTCGCTCAATACATTCGTCCCAACACATCGTCACAGGAATTTGCGTCAGACTTGGAACAAATCAGGTCAGGCATAGATCAGACATTTCTTATTTCTATCTGATCTAATATTTCCGGATCATATCGGATGGCTTGAAACAGATATCTGACCAGATTCAGAATGAAAAATTCATCTTATTAGTGCCACATATCGGTGGCTCGAGGAACTGAAACTCTTAATATTCAGACATTCCTTTGAATGGGCCTCTGGTCATATCAAATAAATTCTCTTCATTCAATATTCAGACATTGGAACTGAAACTCAATAGTTCCAACTCAGGTACTAACTGGAACTGAATTAAATTACGGATGCTTGCCTCCGAAACTGGAACTGTTACAACATACGCCGGACATATTCACCTGCAAGTACGTCTAATATACAGGGTATTTTTTATCTCTCAGACTAGTTTGAAATTGGCGCGTCGTAAACTCAACTAAATTTATGTTGGTACGTCAGTGCAACTAAATTAGTAATTATTCCCTATCTTCCGAGAAAATTACAAGATTTCAAGAAATTCGAAACAAA
>JAQFYE010004707.1:0-12979 GCA_034694305.1 Protaphorura glebata
TTCATTTTTGTCCCATATTAAATACGACAAATTAACAAAATATAATATTCTAACTATATTTCCGTATTCAATTAAAAGAATACATATGATTAAAGTTTCAATGCTAAATTCAAGCCCTCATTGCTGTCGTAAAAGTCAATTAATCTTTTACTCTGACCACATTCTATAACATAAAGTATAAAAATGCAAGCTAATCTTGGTTATTTTCAAACCAACTTGAATGGTCACTTATAATTTCTGCTCAAACTCTACTCCCGCATGCCATATCGGAATACAGCCCGAGAGTAAACTCTTTGAATTAAAACGCCGTGTGCGAAATGCATTACAATAAAAATAGTTATCTAAACCACAAGCACGATTAAAAGTGCACACCAAAGGCAATCTAACAAATTATCACAGCAACTATGAGCTGACGGTCGCGTATTTTAATTCATTTAGTCTTGAATAGTAACTCAAAGCAATCTAAGTTCCCAACTTTTCAAAGTTACAACTTTTTAAGTTCTATTGGAATCAACCACTCAACCAACAAAAGCCGTATAATTTTTTGAATTTCAATATTTTCATTTTATTACTTCATTTTACTTCAAAACGTAGAAAATGACACGAATTTCGCTTAGCAATTTGTCCCGCTACAGTTCAATATCAAACTTGTGGTCATCGACAATACGACATACGCACATTTTTGATGCATGAACCTTAAATTACAAAATCAAAATGTCGAATTACGCGTTTTCTACAAATTGCATACATTAAATTAAGAGTATATTATGGTAACTACACCACAATATACTTATATTAGAAATTTAAACGATTGGTTGACCAAACTTCCTTAAGTCAATATTCCACGAACTTTACTTAAATTATTTTCCTTAAAACCTTAGGAAATCTAGAGACTGATATTTCCAGTCTAACGCGAGTTACTTTTTGATATCTTTCATAGAAATGGTTTTACTCAAACCAGCAATCTGAATAATTATAGGCGTGGCGATGTGAAACGAACTTCATAAACCATTATTGACGTGACGTGAATACAATTTACCTATTTCATTAGTCCTCGATCCCTCATTAGCTGCAAATGAAAATGAGGTAATTATTGTTTATTATTATATTTATACGTTTATTTAAAATCAGTGTGTTGTAAGAGATATTCGTCAGTACAGAGCCTAATTCATATATAAAGATATACGGTAACCTATATACAAAAGGAAACTTAGAAACTAATAAACCTAAGGGAAAGTCAATAATTAAACGCTCGTCACTTAAATAAATCACTTTCATCCTCAGTTTTAAATTCAACACCACACAGCCTTTAATTTTCTAAAGTGATCGGTCGACTCAGGTTCGTTAATGAATTCAGTAGACCCAAGTTCATCAAATCTAATCTATAGTAATGAGTTGATGAGTTATTGAGACATTAAATTACATTACCAATTATGTATACTTTAGTTGTGATTAAATACAAAATGTTTTTTCATATTAGTACTTATTAGTTGTGCGTTGGTTCTTAAATACTCATGTGTTGAGCAACTTCTAGTATTCTCCGTACTATTTTGAATGCGCAATTGACGGAGTATATAAAAATAGATTCACATTATTACCCCATTTTTCTTTACTGGTTTAGTAAAACTATCACCTTCAATAGTCATATACTAACTGTTGTAGTGGCTACAAATTTGAGCTATATTTGAAGGGAGAAGAGCATTGAGTAAAATTTAATAACAAACAATATAAACTACAAACAATTTCAAATTTATAGGTAAAGTAGATCACCTCTAAAATCAGAATTGTGCTTCTGAACCGGATGTCAAAATTACGTTACCATGGCGATAACGACCAAAATCCTACATCTGCATCTTGCAATAACAATGACTCTCATACTGGCACTGGAGCTGGAATTCTGCGAACCTAAGAAGTTCATTGATGTTATTCAAAATTATATGAAGACGCAAGTACAGGAAGAATCTAAGGAAGAAAATCTCCTCCCATATGTCCAACCGTCCTTGTTCCCAAATGTTGGTCCCTACATTAAGTTTGCAAATTTTGACCGTTCATCCCCCATTGAAATTCCTGACGAAATCCGAGAAAGTTTAATTTGGCGTCGTTCAGGAGAATTATCAAGCGGTGGGTTTCTAGCTCATTACATCATTAATATGACGGGGATTCCTTCCATGAATGGAACGAGAGATACGAACAATAAATGGTTTGGTTATTGGCACGGAACATTCGTATGTCGAGTCCTACTTCCACCAATATTCACGCGAAACTACCAAAAGTACAACTTTTTTGGTGCTGCAGAGGAATTAGGACAAAAGGATTTGCAAGTCATGAACTTGAGACGTTTAATAAGAAAACATGGGAAAGAAAACTTCCGTTTTCATTTTGAGACTTATATTCTGCCTAATGAGTTTGAGGAGTTCAAAGAAGCGTGGTCAAGGCATGAAAATAAACTTTGGATAATAAAACCACACCAAGGATCTTCATCTGTTGGAGTCAATGTCATAGATCATTGGAGTGAATTTCCTCTCAACACAAGACTCACGACTGTGCAAAAGTATTTAGACTCGCCATATCTGATCAGAGGTCGGAAATTTGAATTCAGACTTTATGTACTGGCCACTAGTTTCAACCCATTGAGGTTATATGTGTATGGAGACGGTATAACGAAGATAGGTTACAAGAACTTTACCAAAGATCCAAAATTTAAATCCGATCCTTGCATACACATGAGAGTAGAAAACCCCGACCTACAATGTCCAGGAGCAATTAAAGATGATTTCCACAATGAAGGGTATTTTGGAGAAAATAGTAAAATCATCCAAATGCTAAAAGAAGAAGGAGTGAATGTACAAAAATTACAGGAAGATTTGGATGAAGCGGTTATCAAAACAATGTTATCTGTCGACCGCAAAGTGGATGAAGCTACACGGACAACTCATTTTAATCGTTACAATGCTTTCCAAATATGGGCATTTGATTTTTTGATTGACACAAACGAACAAGTTTGGTTGATAGAAGTCAATACTGTACCAGACCTAAGCATTCTGACTGATGAGGATGTCCGTTTTGAACTACCAATGACTCAAGACATTTTGAATCTCGTTGGCTATCATTTCCCACCAATCTTGTCAGAAAAAGCGAAATTGATTCTATCCAACTCGTCCGAAGATCCAACTTTCAATGAAAAACTGTATACGTTTGAACTGTCAAAAATTGATGAGTTAAAACAATCCAAGTTTGCTGATTGGAAGTACAATAGTTCGGTGGTGGACTCTGGAATGTGTGGAAATGGAATCTTAGAAGACCTAAGTCCGGATGACATAAAACAACTAATAGTGGCAGAAGATGAATTGAACAGGTCAAATATGTTCAGACGAATTTTCCCTTCCCCGGGCATGAGGAAGTATCTCAAGTATGTGGATTTGAATCCGTATTACTACTTACTAATGGATGCATGGGAACACCGATATGGAAGTAACCGTTCAGAAGGAATCGCTCGTCTCAGTGAGTACACCAGAACCGGAGTCCATCTAAAATAAAAAGACTATGTCACTTGGCATTGAACACTTTCTGTATAAACGAATATGACTTGTAATGTAAACGAAACTAGATCATGATAGAAATAAAAAGAGAGAAATTACAAACTCTAAATTTGAAGTAATCAGAACATAATGTTTACACAACCTCATTTCTTTCAGATTACTGAAGATTTTTTTGAGAATCTTGTCCGTCCAGAAATCCGTGTAGAAACCGGAAACAACCGGTTTCCGAATTCGAATCGAATACGTCATTTTGCTGTACCTGAGCCCAACTTCACTTGGCAATGAACGTAGTGTTGTTTCAGTTTCTTTTAATTCCATTTAGTTCCGGTTCCAACTAAAAACTAACGCAATTCAGTTTAGTTATAGTTTGTTCCTAACTCGCAATATTTAGTTCCAGTTCTAGTTCCTACTACAATTTAGCAGTTCCAGTTTCATTAGTTCCAGTTCCTAATTAGTTCCGATTTAGTTCCTTTTTAGTTCCAGGGTAGAATTAAAATAAATTCTCTTTGGGTATAAGATTTCGACTTCCTTTGCGCCGCTCAAGATGGAATTATAGACTTTTGGTATTCAATATTATTACACGAACAAAAGACAAATGCAGAGCTCAAATTCTGGAGCCGGACAGCGGTTTAAATTCTATGACTATAATTACATAGGAACTAAATTGGAACTCAGTTCCATTAAGTTCCTACCGTCAATTGATCCAGTTCCAGTTCCAGTTCCTACATCAGAGAATAAAATAGTTCTAGTTCTGGTTCTAGCCAACTGAATTGCACTTCTAATATAGTTCCTGGAAATGAAATTAGGAACTGAGTTCCATGTGGAACTGAAAAAACACTAAATAAACGGAGATTTAAAAATATCATGCTACCTGTAACAGCAAACAAGGTCACTTTGACTTGAATATAGAATTCTCTGACGCCAATAAACGTCTCAATTATTGAAATTAACATTAAGACAAAGCCCACACCCTTTTCAAGTAGGATCCACTTCATTTCAACTCTGTTGTCCATTTGAAACTTCAACTCATCGTGCACGGAATATTCGTTCTGCTCTATTTTTATTCCAATCTTGTACATAAATGTTCTGGAGACTAAGCACGTCCGTCATATTGTTCGTTTAAATATTCACATTCTTATTTTGCAAAGCGGTCTTAGTATTTATTATTCATCAGTTCCAGCATCAACAAAAACAGTGAGATGTCTAGGTATACTAGTAAGCTAGGGCGTACCCGCAATATCAATCTGTGGATACTGTTATCGAACGAATAGAAGATAGACATGTTCGACATCAATATTTATTTTTTCTCGTAGAAATTTTGTTATTCTGCACGAAGGACTGGCGGTACATGTCAGCTGCAGCAGTAGACAGTCCGTATATTTGAAAATTGGAAAGGAATATTGTAGAGAATCCTTAAACAAGTCGCAGTGTGTGGAACTCCTCAACATCCACATTCAATGCTGATGCTAGGCCCATCCACCGGTTCGAAAGTTCACCATGGGACATGAAGAAAATGAAGACGGACGCGCGGAAGTAGAGAAGGCCAGGCCAAATAAAATAGAGGTGCGAACATTTGAGGGGGATCAAAGCTCGACGAACGTTTTTGAGATTTAAATTTTTCTTGACCTATTGTATAATTTACAAAAAATAATGAGTGTCTTTCGACTAAGCGGATACATATAATCTGCATTGCACATTGTCGTCATGCCCGGCAACTCTAAACAGCTGGGAATGTTACGGCTGCAAACTGTTCGTATGCAAGCGGGCCTGAATATATCCCCTATCACTATCACACGCAAATCCGTCCATACGCAACCGCGTCTGACTATTTACATTTCCATTTGAGTTGCCGTTTGCCCAGGATTTGCCTTTGACTTACCTTGTTTATTGCAATTCCTTTCCTACAAACTAATAGTACCCCCATTTAGGCCGCAGATTTATATTATTCTGCGTATAGTAGGAGAAACCGCTATGCGTAATACCCTTACCATAGTACTAAGTTGACCCGACCAGAACACAACCGGAATATCCAAATCCTTGACTAGACTAGTACGGCCGGATTCCCATGCCGCTACACTATGATGGCTTGTGTGAACTATTGTATAATTTAATGTTTAAGTTATCATTTGACAAAAACTGTACCATATTAACTCCAAGCTAAGCAGACGAGCATAGTAGAAAGTTTCTTTAAAACCTAGAGAAATAGGATCAAAGTCAACATACATACATACATGAATAAATATTCCCGACTCACATAAAAGTGATTGCGGTGCGAGTGAGTTCTCATTTTTTCTCTGGCTGAATGTCTTTAGCACCAAAACATGTGCAATCTTACTCTAATATTGATATTGTTTCTAGGACCGGAAGACGGACATGTGACTCATCGATATTTGAATCCTGCTTATCACTGGACCTTTCGAACAATCCCAACTTTCTCTAGAGGTTGGTCCATGCGATTGTTTGTTAGGTTTTTCTCGTTCGGTGCCCAAAATGCATTAGATCAGATGGGACTTTGGTAACCGAAAGTAAGCTTGTTGATATGGAGAATTGAATTGTCAACTAATTTTTCAAGCTTTTGAAACATCGACATCGCGCGTGTACCAATCTTATGAGGATTTTGCTTACGAATCTTGGTCCATGTAAGGTCTGAATTTAGTTAGTTAGTTAATTTATTTTATTACGGTCAAGAATTTCAGTTCCCACTGTTGTCAACATTCGGACCGGGCTTTGAGTCATCTTAAGAAATAAAGGACAGAATATATATATAGAAAACTTAACTAATACATAATTTGCAGAAGAGGGCTCACGACGAATGTCGAGTAGTGTATCTGTTTTATTTTATTGTTTCCTAGATTATATTTTCTCAAACTTTTAAAGATATTGATCCTCTGAAATGAAAGGCGTTTCGTACTTTTGACCGCAAATATGTCATAGCTTGAAAACGAAATATGGTTCAAGTAATAGCTTTCTTATTTTTTATCGACTTCCAACATAAACTCGGCTGACCTGGTCAAGTCATCAGTGATCATATTTTGTTCGGGACCTTGGAGCACTTGAACATTCAATCAAAATCTGGAATCCTATCCACATTTACGTTGTGGTAGGGTTTCTTTGGTAGAGGGGGGATGAGAGGTTTTGCAGACCGAGCTGGTGGATTTCTACCCACGCTAAGGAAATCTAAAGACAGTTCTGTGCCTTTCATTATCTTGTCGCTTCGATCAAAATCCTTTAATAAGAAAATAAGGTAGAGTAAAAAAGACTAATCTGTAGTGCTGGACTGTGTCTTTCTTATCGGGTAGTTACTTTGATCTCAAAATTCTTGGTTGAGGCTTCGCGAAACAGATTATATAGACTATGGTTCCAATCTCTGGAGAATCTATTCTTGTGTCTGTCAGCTGTCTCATCCGGTAGTTACCTCGAACTTTTGCGGCTTTGATTGAAAATGCATAGTTCTCGATACAATACAAATTTCTTTGCGTGACCACAGGTTTTGTTCCGCACTACCACCACCATTCCAAAAAAAATACGACAGCAGTATTCATATATGAGTTCCGAATTTTGATTTCACATCATTAATTTGAAATTTTTAAGTTGGATAGGTTTGTTTCCTTATCATTTCTGCTTTCTGTTTTGGGGGCCAAGCTAAAGAAGAGATCGTTGCACTGATGACTTACCGGGCAGGAAAGGAATTGACGGATCTGATCAGGCGTTAGGTGAGGTGTGTATCCTAGGATGGGTTCTTAAACTGCCAAGTGCCTAGTACATGCAAACCTGATTTGGACTCCTTTCCTCAGTCTGTCTCTTCATCTCTATTCTGGCTGTCCGGTCTAAAATTGACTGCAGTAAATAGAATATACATAAATACACTAGAAGGCCTGAGTTGGCGTGTTTTCGTAGCAAGTACCTAAAGCAGCACGTACCCAAGACCAACCCATCAAACCAATTCTGGCCACGCCACGAAGTCCGACGTGTTGAGTTTGCGTTCTGTGGTTGGCCAATTCAAATTCAAATTCGTCAACCACAATACGCAAACTTTATCTCCCACTCACTCCTCACTACCCGTCCTATCTCTTACATGTACATCAGGAATGTTGCATTACCGAGAGCATTAGTCTGGACGTATATACTCCCCCGGCAGATATCTTGGTATATGACTGCAGTACGATCTAAAATGTCGTGGCTTACTGAGGTAGAAATAACACATTCTTTTATTCGTGAAGTCGATGGACCATCACTGGCTCAGTCGGGATGGTTCAGATTGCTTGGCACTTGGCACTACCTCATTGTTCCTTTCTAGACCTCATCCACTAGCATGCCTATATGCCATGTCGTGGAATTCGACGCTAGTGCTCATTTAAATATTTATGTTATCATGATGTCGGCTGTACTTATTATTTATTTAAATTTGTATGAGTTCTATAATTTGCTCCTACTCCCATTTCTCCGTCAGTTACGCTTCGATCGCCGGCGGTTTACTAGCTGTGCTAACTTTTCACCGCACCTTTGAATCTAAGCAATTCTGTGTGGGTGATTTTGTGCTCGAATTGAGTTTGAGGGTAACCGCGAATACTACTCTGTGATATAACGTCTTGATAATGTGGTTTCAAGAGTTATATTTAATTTTGTGCATCAGTGTCATAATTCACACCGGTGTACCCATGTGCGACGGTGAACAGTCTATGGATTTGAAGAAGTACATCGAACACAGTGAGAATTGTTCAACACACATAATAATGCAGACACCCGTTGATATCGTTCCAATTAGTCAGCCCGTTGTTATCATCAGTAGGTCGAACAATGATTTGACTGATTTTGAATACCCAGTATTTCCTAACGTCGCTTTTGCTATGGGTCATGTAAAACAACTCTGTGTGACAATTACATTGTTTCCGCACTCAGAGTCAGAAAACGATTTAATCTTGGCATACATTTATGCATCTGCACACTGGAGAAAACATTTTTACGAAGACGTTCCAGACGCGGAGACCATGCTTATGTTATCCTATTGGAACGTCTATGTGCGAATGATTTATCCTTCCGGCGGTGTCGAAATTGCCAGCCAAGCTGAACTTATTACAGAAGCCCTGAAATTATACAACGCTCAACTGCCTGAAATGCTGACTCCGCCAGTATTTCTATACTCCCTCTCGGAAAGTACCAACAACTACCGAGTCCAACTAATGTCTTTGTTGAAGTGCAAATTTGTGTCCAGTATACGGGAATACAATCGTAGTATATCCAGGCACGAAATGGATATATGGTACAAGAATACTGTCAAATCCTTTTGTTCGAACATTGCGTTTGTCATTGACGGATACGATGAAAGTAGGATCCGCAATCAAGTAGAATCTTACAGATGCCGTTTTTCAGTGAACCCATTTTCAGATTTCGGTGTAAAAGTTTTGAAAGACGACGTTTCCGCTTTCATCGCAATGACTATGATTTCGTATGTTGCTGGTGCCTTCCCGAACTCTACCATCTGCCATCGGAGTAAACGCAACTCCAACAAATTCGATTACGAGTCCAACTATATTTTTACACTCTACAATGTCCAAAGATCGAGGGCATTCTCTAATAACCTTTTCTTTCCATCTTCTCACTCATTCTTCGCCACTCATACCATTGACTACAATTTCATTACGTGTGGAGAATTTCAAACCAAACTCTCATTTGACAGTTACTTTGTCGCTTTTGAATTGAATCTTTGGATTGGACTGATCCTTACATGGTCAGTGTGTTATGGAGTTTTGCATTACATCTCAAGATTTAAGAATTGCCAGGAGAGTATGGGTTTTATTCTGTTCTCGTTCTTATTAGAGCAAAGTCCATCGTTCACCAAATTCTTTCAGAAACTACCATTCTACTCTTGTGTATTCGGACCAATCTATTTGATGTGTATTGTTTTGACAAATGCGTACAAAGGGGTTGCCGTCACTCACATCACATCACCCACCCCATCTCATGGGCTCAGAACATTTGAGGATGTCTTTGAAGCAAACTATTCAATTTTTCCAGCAATATCAGTGGATTACCACTTGAATTTTCGCCGCCTCTGCTCAAAAATCCATCGTGGATACAAAGTTAAAGAAATTGAGTTACATCCTTACCACATTGCTCGCAACTCTGATTTCACAATTGCGTCCAAATGGCTATACGGAATTCTGAAAACTGCTTTTCACAGTCGTAAGGAAGCAGGACTTACTGTTGACGACGAATATGTTCGAAGGTTAAACATGTATGAGTACATATCAAATTCTGGACTTCGGGCCGTTCCATGCGATTGTACCTACGATGACACTTCCTTTGATTTCAACGAAACGAAATTTTTCGAAATCCAGGGATCGGAAATTTTGAAATGTGATAAATCGGTGTATGCGGACACGGATGAGAGATTAGACCTGTTTCTTGAGGACCTCAGAGGGAAGACTGACAGAAACCTGTATAGAGGCAAGACCAGAATTTTTCGCACAATTTTTGGTTTACAGACATTACTATATGGTCGAGAGCAAGAGCTTGTAAATGGGCAGAAGCAGATCTTTCTGCACTCAGGTGTTTATGCATTTTGGAGTGAAATCGCGAAATCAGTTACAAAGCGAAGATTGGAACGGAAATATTACAGGGACTTAATTGAGCACAAGGTAGAAAGACAACTCGCAACAAATCTTCGACTCGTGTTTTTAGTTTACTTAAGCTGTGTTACATTGTGTATCTTAAGATTTGCTGTCGAATGCTGTTTAATAATCTTAACAAGCTGTCTAGAGTTTTGCCGGTATCTCTACGGAAAGATGTGCGGAATAATTCGTAAAGTTTACACGAAAGTCGAATCAAGGCTTATTTTTTGTGTAGAGTTTTGTCACCGCGAGATAACATTCCGATATCCAAACTCACGTTGATATATCTCAATGAGTAAAACTGCATTACATTATCCGTATCTGTCGATAAAAATTCAAGCATTACTATGATTTAATTAAACCAGCGGATTGCTGTAATGTGTAATATCACACAATATTAATAAGATACGTAACTAAAATGTTTGTATGAGGTAGTACAATACACAATACAGATGCACAATACTGATGTCTATCGTCTATGTTATTAATATTTAGTACGTCTATTTTTATAGTCATTTAGAGCTTTTCAGTTCGAGTTCGAACTTTATCAGAGTTGCGAATTCTTGTCTCGTGGGGCCTGTACGAATTGATATCAAGGAGGGGACTCTTACCTGTGTGGAAGTCACTCCAGAGAACTCGTTGGCCCAAACAATTAAGCCAAGATCTCTGGGGAACAAGTACCATGTAAACACAAAGTGTAGGTCACCTTGACATGAATAAATAAATCTTTGACGCACGGAAAAGTATGAGTAGGCGGATTTTTATTTTTCTCATCGACTAAGTATCTGTGGCCCTAAAACATGTACGAGCACACTCAAATATTTAGATTGTTTGTAGGAATGGAAGATCGGCACTTGTCTGATCGATACTGCAATCTACTCACAGGAACTTTTCAACAATTGCACACAGGGGGATAGATCCATGCATTGCCGTAATAGGGAGTACCTTGGAAAATTCTTCTGAAAACTTCAGTGAAGTTAACCTATTTCGCTTTCGGAATTCCGCAGTGACTCAGAGCGACATGAATAAATAATTATCACGCATATGGAAAACTATGACTGGGGGGATATTAATTTCTTCTTCGGCTGAGTATTTGTAACAGCCTGCCTAATCAAAATTCCTTTCGTCTCTCAGTTGATTTCTTCTCCCATTGCACAAGGGAAGGGCGGAATCACCTTTACCTAGGGCTACTAGAAGTATTGAGACGAAAAGTTATGTGAATGCTTCTGATGAACATTCAGAGGAAAGAGAGGTTTCCAAATAGCGATGGCGTTTCAAAGATATATTTTTGATGTCTGGACTTACTCGGGTGTGTAATTTTTATTTCCACATGTCTTCATCCATAATTTCCTCGGCGTAACCAGAAGTGCCTCGCCTTGTCTGTTGAGACCATAATATTTCCTCTATTCCTTGTTGGATTCAAACTTTCAGTAGAAATTTTAATTCACTAGGAAATTCTCTCTGGGATTAACTTAATCCTTGACTAAAAGGTAGGATATAAATTTGAAATTTTCGTAATATTTCTATACTTTACTTTTTGGCCCCCTAACCAATGGCAATTCTAGGAACTACAGATGACGAAAAAAAATACCAAAGTACCACATTATTTAAGTAAATTCAGAATTCACAGTGAAATGAAATATATACTGTACTAATTTGCATATATTTTGATACACCCTGGAATCCGAGCGACCCGGGTTTCTCGCTTCTCCGTGACATTGTGAATTTTTGGAAAATGAACCTATAGCTACACCTTAAGTATGATTAATTCGTCCAAATATTTACGACTAACCTTATACAATTGGTCATCAATCGAACATATACCTGCGTCGGACAGAATCTCTCTCCGCCACACGTGGCACCCATTAACTACTTCATCGGAATGCAAGGACAGGGATGTGAATCGTGATTGTTTCTTCGTTCAAACGAAACTTGCATAGTACTCAATAGTTCCTAGCGATAATGACATATTAAGCGAAATGATGCATGACAAAGTGGTCGACATATCTGAGATACTCATTCAGTTGAGAATGCAATGAAGAAATTGCGGAATGAAACAAAGAAAGGGCTAGTTTACATAGCCGCCAAAAGTGAAAGTGATGTCAATATAATCAAGTACGTGATCGGTAATATAAATAACCCATTCAAGAAACCAATTAAGGTTTGTACACCTACTCGTTCACTGAAATCTTGGCGACTTTAATCACTGAACACATTGATCTCTACCTTCCGCTGGATCAAATTCGACAGAGCACTAGAGCAGTCCGAAGATTCTTTATTTCATACTGTCTTCCTTCCTGGACCAATTTAGTACTGTAGACACTGTAGTTAAAGGGTCAGAGGGGAAACTACTGTCGCAAATAGTGTTTGTTCAAAGTACAGGATGGAACTTTGCAACTTGTCAAAAAAAGGAGAAAGTATCCTTTAAGTTTTACGCCTCGCCATTCGAAGTTAAGGTTTGGGTTTGCCTTTGTTTAATATTAATAATTATTCCGTTCAAATTGTGTATAATATATATGAGGAAAGTTCCAAAACTCCAGCGGACATGGAATTATATTTATAATATATGTGTTGTGACTGTTGGGAATATGCCGGATACAGCTCCTGATTTTAAGTCGGAAATTTTTATCAACCCCAGCCTGATATTTGCTTGTAAGTTAATACTAGGGTTGTGGGGATTAGTCACAGTCATCATTACTATCCAGTATCAAAATATATTTGTTGTGGATTTGATCAGACCAGTTCCTTTGGCAGCAGACTTGGGTCAATTACTTTGAAAATGTAATTAAATACAAATTACAATTACTTTTCAAAGTCGTGAAAGTAACT
>JAQFYE010004708.1:0-12977 GCA_034694305.1 Protaphorura glebata
ATGACGGCCATGCAGGTCTCATGTACATAAGATGGTTAATGAGGATAATCGAATAATCGTTGTCCAAGGAGAGAAACACTTACAACCCAGGAAGACAGTTTCATGGAAATATTTCCAGTTACCAAAATTCCTAAATTTTCGAGAAGAGAAAACCAGATAGCGGAATCGTCCAACACCTGGACTGCCTTAAGAAAGTTGGCACGATAGCTGATGGCAAAATCATTTAGAAGGAGTCTACAACTTGAATTGTAAAAATTGGCGTGCTGCATGGTTATTCAGTCAGCGCAAAAATATGGTTTACCTACCGTATCTCAAACTTAATATAAATAGAAATGATTTTTTTCTAGCACAAACAGAGCATTATCACATGTTCCAAATTTCCAACTCGTGTGTAGTCAGATATGAAAACTTTTCTTTTCAGAACCTAACGAAGGGATGTTAAGTGTTCACCGACCACACAAACGAATATCCTGGTTCAAAATTTGAGAAATTATTCTTTCTTATTAAAAAAGTGATTCTTTAAAAAATTACTTATTTGTGAAAGATTACTTTAAAAAAACTGTGGTGAAAATTTCAAAATAATCCATTCGAAGGTCACGACAATAAATCCTCCAAGGCGAAAATTTGATAAAGTTCTCTTGTTAAGAGCGTGGCGGAAAGTGGAGATTCGGGTGTTTTTTTTTTTGACATTTTCGAATGGATTCTTCTCAAATCCACGACAAAGTTTCTTTAAAGGAATCGACGGGGCTCAAGGAACATTCTTTTTCCAAAGAAGTAATTACGCAAAATTTAAAGCAAAATGTTCATTTTAAGGTCAGTGATAACTTAAGGTTCCTACTTACCTTCCACCCTTAAGGACACAGTTATGCCACCAATCCCCAACCTAGTACGTAACATCTACTTGACCTTTTTGGGTAACCCTGTTCGTGATTTCAACACTTACTCCTTTTCAAAATTTCAGGCGAATCTGACCGTTTAACTCATTTGTCATAATATCTTGTACTTTCTAACCTGGCGTTGGTGTCGTTAATGGAAGCGGAGTGTCTAAACTTCTATTTTGTAATTTTTGCCCAGCCCAGCCCCGTTCATCAGTATGCATGAAAGGTTTCCAGATTATACGTACATTTCTTATAATTCGGTTGATTCGGCTTATCCTGTATGCTTTTTGATCCGGTCCGAGTCGGCTTTGACTGATGCTAGACTTGCTTGTTGTCGTGTCAAGAAAGGATTTTTGGGAAGAAGGAATGTTGTTCCTGTTGTCCTTCCCGACTTCTCAAGTCACTCAAAACTCACCTCCGTCTTCATGAACAGCAATTATTTTTTTAAAAAAATACAATTTGAACCAACAAGGTGTACAGTGTACGTGAGTGCATTCTGGGCATAATTAAATTGTCAAGACCCTTTGCCACATGCAAACACGGATGCATTCACAAATTCAAGTTACGCTAGTTATGCACCTCAAAGTGTTAAGTTGTTTGAACAAAAAATATATTTGCACAAATAACATAATTTACACCAATTATACCTGCAAATGCAAAGAAATGCCTAGTTTGTGGTCATGATTTGTAGAACCTTACCAAGTTTACCAAACCTCTCGGCGGTTAAAACCTTAACCTTTCAAAAACAACATATCGAATATACACGAACATGAAGCAAAACTTGAAAAACTTCAATGTCCCAGAATCGATCAATAGAATTTGAATGTGGACAAAAGAAAACAGAACTTGTAATTAATTTAATTTCTTGCAAGCTATTCCAAATCTCACTATTCGCATCTTTCTGGCGAAAGCAATTTCCAGAGTTCAAACAGTATTTTCTGTTGTGAACGTGCTGCGTGCTTTCAGCTGCTGCTTGAAAGTAACCAGCGCGAGCCCAAAGAGCATGGCGAACTGGTAAGGTTACTTTTATGATAGTCTTAATGACCGAGTATTCATGAGCTTTAGCCAACCTCTGTTTGATTTACCTCGTTTACAGAAATTGTAAATTACCACACCCGTTCATCGCATACGTTCGTACACGCATTCCCGGGAGCTAGAAATGTTGCTCAAAATTCTAGTCAGGACGCCATTAGTACGCATTTGATGCATTCCATTCCCCATATGTTTTCAGGCCGCATTAGGATTTGCATTTTTAATTTGTTAATTTTATTTGAAGGTGATAGAGACGGGGACGGTATTTTTTGCGAAAAGGATATTGAATATTTTGTCTGAATTAGTCTGTCCGTTCGTGGTACAGGCAGCCCTTATACACTTTTGACAATGCTATGATTCAATCTCTCAAGCGGACATGTTTTGGCAGTTACTTAGACGAATTCATCCGTTCCACGTAGAATATTCCCTGCAATCTGCAACATTTGAACTTATACATTGCGAACAATTACCGTGTCTTAATTTTAATCATTCCACAAGTACTCGTTTGTTGTTTTGAACCTGCAAACAGTGTAATAAATAACTCTATCTTGGTTTTGTTTAGTTGCTCAATAGAAATAATATATGCTGAGTGCATTAACAAAGAAAAAAATTAATAGTTCACTCCCATTCCAAATCAAATAAGTGATCCCGTACAATTGCTTTGCGTAGGATCAGAATCAGGTTGATTTAAATTCTCATCATTCTTTTATAATCTTGTTGCCCTAATCTTATCATCCCCATATTCAAATGAACTTAACTCACTCTCTCTCCAACTTGAAAGCTGGTAGAGTATCCTTCGGTTGAAACCGTAATTGAACTCGAAGTGTCCAGTCTTTGTTCAAAATTATAATTGAACTTCATGAAAGTACTATATAGACAATAAATTAAATCCACGTTGGGAATACTGATTCGATTCAACAATTTCTAACTCCTTTCTCTGTCAATTCCGGGCTCTCCATCTTGTCGAATTGCTTATAAATGAATTGGATTAAATGTAGAAAAGTATTAACTGTAATTATAATGAAATTATACAGAAAAAAGTTATTTACTCATTTTTCTACCGCCACTAATTCACTGTCAAATTCCGTGTGCGGTGTTAATATACCACTATGTTGTTGTTGGGTGTGTGCATGGCTCAAAGGCAAATTATTAAGAAATTTTATCGGTGCAATCAAAACCCGATTAATTCTCCAAGTCTTAACTATCCGCCTTCTCCAGACCTAAGGGCAGGGTCAATCGTGAGCAAATATTGAATTATTTATCTTTGCTCAAAACAGACTTGACACCCCACTCCACATGAAGAATTAGTTTTCTCGTGCAACCGTTGATTTGGTCGTATCGTATCGTAATATAATTTATTTATTTTCTTTCAAATCAAAGCAAGGCGGAGTAGCCAGCCAATTTCAAACCTATTAATCCTCATGCACTAACTGTATAGTAGACAGTAAATTATGCATCACGCGTGTGTAATAATTTATCAAGCTAATTAAAATTGACGAGAACGGCAAATAATCTTTTCTGTAGTTAGATGACACTTCCATGAATCATTGTTGCTTGCTCGTACTGGTAACATCCTTGATTGCGGGGATCTCATTGTACTTTGTACAAAGTAGATTCGAGTGCGGATAATAGTGTTTGGCTTTTCTGAACCTGCCTCAAGCTGATAAGGTTACTCCTAGTGGTATTGTGTCAATTTGTAGACTTACAGACCGCCTGAGACAACATTACATTCAACAAGTTTTGAAATGACCAATGCACGATGCCCCACGTGGTTTCTCTTTGGTGGTGCCTTGTCACTCAGGTTTAACGTAAAGATGTTTCTGCAATTATTACTATCAGGTGTGTGTTTAATGCATGACAATCAATTTAATCCCGATCAGGTGCTTCCACAAGTCTTCATTCTTACACTTTGTATTCACGTCAAGATATACCATGTATTTTTGATGCGTCTTGTAATTGAACAGTTAATATTTTGACAAAAAATGTCGTGTTTGGAATTCATATTATTTTGACCACCTAAATTATTTTAATTTTGTGAATTACATTAACCATCAAAGTTAACTAATGAATTTAGCTTTCACCCGTTTCTAGACTTTGACTACGCCTGACTGGCTATGGAAGTATTATTTGGAGTGGAAGTACAAGCCTTAGATATTTAATTAGGCCAAAGATCAATTATTTTGAACGGATTTGTTATATTTTTTTGGAGTACGTTTGTAATGACCTAAATGAATAAAACAAACAAACATCACTTGATTTATCCTTGTAAGAGTCGTAAAACATTCAGAAGGCACTTTCGAATCATTATGAATATGACTTTGAGCGTACAGCTGATTACTCTGAGAAATCGTCCCTTTGCTTTTTCTTTATGTACCCAGAAAACGATTTTACGACTTGTTTATTGTACAAAACTTGAAATTAAACTGGACATGAATTGCTCCTCGTACTCACATTGTTGTGAATGTGATTTGAGTGTTGCAAATTCACTCAAAATTCAGGGGTAGATTCGCTGGCTTAACCAGCAGTAGTCGTCTTGTTTACGACAGCTTCTTCGTCGCCAAAGTGCACTTTTCAGACTTTAATTATTGCAATTATGTTATCTTGTATTTGGACATCATTGCAGCTGCAGCTTGCAGGGTTCTCCGGAATTTCAAAACACATATTTCTTATTGGATGTCTCTATGAAATGAAGTTTATTTCGCAATATTAAGCTTTAAACTGAAGTGGCTGTACAAATGCAGAAGTAAGACATTAATATCGCTCCAAGGATGCCTAGGATGCACAGTGGAACAAACTGCGGTAACTTGGAATTTTGCAAGTTGGCATCGCCGTTGGGTTTTCAATTTAAAATAATTGTCCGAAATTTTCTGACATGCAAATCTGAATTCGGATTTCATTTTTAAACTCATAGTACAATATTCTTAAAACCAAAACCGGTTTTAGCAGCAAATATAGCGGGTTTTAGTTTTATTCTGGTAAGATGGACTACTATAAAATTATCCAACCAGAAAAGTTGAAATCTAATAGTCAAAATCTAATTGTAATTGTCAAAGTAACGATGTGAATTGGGTTCGTCCAGCCAGCAGGAAATGCTTAAACCATTTAATGCGTCATTAAATTCAGGATTATACATTTCTTGAAGAAAATAACACGAACAAAAACACGATTGTCAGTGGAGCTTGACCACTGAAGGCAGAGCTGGGGCTGGTCGGTCAATTAGGTAATGAAAGGAGAGTCTAATTGGATAAATAAGAGCTCACATAGCTGAATTGGTAATTGTATGGTAATGTGGCCATGTTGAAACGTCGTGCCTTAATAATATCTGATTGTAAAGAAATTGCAGGGCATTGATGACAATTATACTTGATTATATTCTACAAGAAAATTATTTTTCCACCTATACATTTCTGATAAACTATTCCTGTATAATCGAAAGTATGAACTTCTATAGTCAAAAGAAAGCACGACAGGTCAAGTTCAGGTAGAGTGCACGCCAATACGATTTCCGCAAGGCCATGCTGAAAAATTTTCAACTAAAATGTCTTGAGCCTTTAACCTCCATAATAAATTAAATAAATTGCAGATAGGAATGTTGTCAACCGCAGCGTTATTCATGTATAACAAACTTGAGTCAAAATATTGTAATTATTTATACACGTATGTATACATTTCTTTGTCTTAATTTTATTCTTAGACTACCGGCACAATAATGGCATATTTGAAATTCCTTACAAGAAAACCAATTTTCTTGTAAAACAGCTTGACTGAATATCCAACACAACAAAAATCAAATGTTCCGAGCAAAGAACCGAATTTTCAAGAGAAATTCTAGTTCATAATTATGAATACCCGCGTCAACATAACCAAAAGTCCAACTTATAACCGGAAGTTTAGGAATAAAATAATGTTTTATCCAATGATAAGATTTTCGTATTCGCGACCAGGATGGTTTCAATGAGAAATTCTCAACCTTTTGCCTTGTTCTGGGTTGAACTGATAAAGGGCTTCCCTGCTATTGAGATTATCTAAGAAAACTTGCGACCGCCATCAATATAGTGGTTTAATTAAAATTTAGGTGTGAATTAGCAATTTATTTCACATGTATACGGAATTGATTCGAAGTTTTGATTTACTCTGACCTGACTGGTCAATTCATTTCTGACGGACACTTAATTTAATATATGCTCCAGCTCAAGTTGACCAAGCCATTCAATTAAAAGTACAAGTTTTACGGCGGACTACTTCCATAATTAATAAGTTCAGCCTAACCTAGGTTCCATTCGCTCCCAATCTAATTAGTCAAGTCACGTATTCAAATTCCCGTCGTAAAACTCAACAGCAAGGGGGCTTCCTTTGTTTCTCAGGTGCCGTGTAATTAATTGTTTCCTCTAAGACCTGGGAATATTTAATAAAGTTGCACTCATCAACATGTCAAGATTTTAGATTAAATTCAAGTTTGATTTAATTACTCTGTATGAAATGAAACAAGAGTAAAATTTCTAGAGTTGCGTCAACGAATCAGAATCAGTAAATTCACGTCCAGAATTTTTGCCTACTTCGAGTTCTGTACGCAGTCATTTCTAATACCATCTTAATATAAAATGCACTGGATGTCAAATGAAATCCGCGACTACCAATGTACTTTATTATCCCGGCTATTTGACATTCAAATTTTCTCAAATAATATTTTGTAATTGGATTTCGAGTAATGACAAACTCAGTGGGGTGCCTTAAGTGTTACTCCAGGGGGTAATCCACATATGGAAGACTCGGAATTGTGTTTGTCGTTAATCATCTGTTAAACTTGACACCTTGCCGGTCTGGATTAACTAATGAAATTGAGGATCATAATGCCGGCCTCGGCACCTGTTAACGGCAGCCAACGGAATTAAGAAACATCAATGGACGCCATTGTAGACCGCGTTTGAAAATATTTTCGTTTTGAAACACAGAAACTAGATCCGGGCGTCCAATCTGGGCTACAACCACGGAACTAGATGGAAAATGATAGTGACTAACTAGGAATATAGAATCGCCTAGTTAGATTTGGCCTAATAATGCCCGGGCGACTCATCCAGGTAGGTGGTTACGGATTTGATTTTCACAGGACAGAATTATTCGAGACCGGCTCCTATTTGAAGTCTAACTCTAACTAGAATTGGAAATTAATTCTGAGGAGCGCGTGTTTCGTGTAGTGTAGCTGTTTTCATTTTCTTTGCCCGCTCAAGATTTACGCTGCACAGTTAATTAAAACGGGGTTTGGCTTAAGTAAGGTTTAAGATTGACAGACACGCGGCATGGCCTCTGACAAAATAATGATACTAATCCAGCTAGAGTCCTTCACATGACTTTTGATTTAAATTTCCTACTGACTTTTTACGGGATTAGACTGACTGACAACCTTAGAATTTTTGTTTGTAACGTGTAAACAGCCCCTTCAACTAAAATCAGACAGGCATGGGAAAACAAAATAAAACTTACCAGGTAAGTAGATTACGGACACTTGGATTATTGCCAACCATACGACGGAGATAATATGCCGGATGTTTTACTTTCTTTGAAGTATTTACAAGCTACGTTTTGTTCCTGAGGATTAAACCGGGACTCGTTTTATTGACAGCACAGTTAAAGGATTTTTAAATTTGTGAGGGTTTTGCTCTAGCTTTGCTGAAAGAAAAACATTAAATACACAAGTTTTTCAGCAGATAGCTCAAAATTGAGTTATTCATGGATCTGAATATTAAAAAGAAATTATTACTGATCCAGCGTTCGTGGGTTAGTTCTGCCGATGTTTTAAGAGATGTATATATTAAAGCAATAAATTCGATTTCTAAATCACGGCATCATCACACACACATTTTATTAATTATCAAATCGAGGTTATATTTTATTATTTGTACGGTAATGACTATCTCGCTGAACTGTATAATAAATTAATGTACACGTTGTGTTAAAATTACCAGACGAATTTTACAAAAGTTGTACTAGAGTAGTTTGATCTGTCGTAAATAGTAAATTCATTCAGATTAATCGATCGATCTGTAGCGTTGCTGATCTCAGTTAGGAATGACATGGCCATGGCCATTCGTCAATCGTAATCTGCGGTAAATGGTCATGGGAATTACCAATTTTAGCAGGAAGGCGTTCACGATAGTCATAGAATTTGGCATGTTTATTTATTATCACCACTGTTCTCGGTCATGGACGTTTTACCCGTTTTTGATTTCAATGAATTTGTATATACTCACTCTGAGGTCAGCAGACTATTCATGTCAAAAATTAGTGTGGTGACCACACTCGAATTGTTTTCCGCCAAAGCCAACTCATTTCTTCACTAAAATTAGGACCACGTTCAACATGTACGATCATAAATGGTATCTTCCGTAAATTCCTTGTATCTAGCCATTTTCTATAATCCTCTGCGTCGTAGGCATACCTTAAATTTAAATAAAATGGTTCTCTTTTGGCCAACTCCCTTAGTATTCCTGTCACAAACACATCATCAATCCATAGAAACTTATTTCCCTTCAATGTATTACTAATTTTTGAAATTTTTGAAATTATATCGGGGGTAATTAGATACGCGAGACCGCCACAGTACTTTGGATAAATATCGAAAGGATACTCCTCACTGGTCACCGTCCACTTGAGACTATCGAGCTCCTTGAAATCGTTAGCTCTCACAGGTTTTGTCCCTTCCGGATAAACATTACAAAGTAATGTATCCTTCGGCTCGAACCCATAAGTCCGTGTGACAAATTCGAAGAGTTGAAAAATGTCAATAAAGGCGTCGTCGTCGGTTTTTAAAATGAATCTGGCTTTCGGGCAAAATCTCAAGGCCCATTTGTAACCCATAATGTGTTTGTAAGTTAGATTTCGGTAATTGTCTTCAAAGTTTCCACTCACGATATCATTAAAAATTTGACTCTCCTTTTGAATCCTTGGAGTTAAATTAGTTGTATTTGATTGCCCGAGGAGAAACACGAGACGTATCGCGACTCTTTTCAGTGATTTCACTGATCCCCAAGTACTTCGAATTGATTGGCGTTCGTTGAAATGATCAGGGGACGAATGGACTAGAACCATGAAATAGATTTCTTTGTCTGGACCAATCAAATCATCATCGTCACTCTGAGCACGAGCACTTGTTGCACTGTTGGAATATGCTGAACAGATTGCGACATTGTTTAATATGAAATAAAAGTTTGGAATGTCTAAGAGAGAAGAACTATTTGAGAGTGGTGAAATTGAGTCAGACTCAGGGTCATAACCAGATGATTGGTCTTCTGGATGTACCCAGGAACGGAGAGATTCGTAAATATTTGTCGTCGTAACTATGGACTTGTCAATTTCAGTCGTGAAATTTGTATCTATAAGACCGGAATCGAGAACAATATATCTCCTCGGTTGTATGACAAGGAAATTGAGGACTAGAGTGATGATTCCCACGGCGCACAAAATAATACTCCCGATCTAGAATAACAAACGTTTTGAAATTAGTTTGAGTGCACATTGAATCATAAAAACTGATGTGTAACGGCTTATACAGAATTGATCGGAGCCAATAGAGCTAGACCTCATGCAAATTAATAAATGAATAACAAAGAATTTGAACTGAGATGAAATTATCGCTAGAATGACAGATAGATCTTGAATTCTTTAGTTTACTTCGTGTCGAGCTTTGGATTGCTAAATTGATCCAGCTTGGTAAAAAGTACTTCGGCCAATGCTCGGAAATTTGTTGTTCAATGCAATGGTTTTCAAAGCCTAATGTACGGATTCCAAATTTTGTAAATCGAATTCCGTGTTTACCTGGATTATTCTAAAAATCCATCTCCGGCATTTATGATTGTTACGTTTTCGACTAGAGAGTCCAGCTGACATTGAGATGTCCTCGTCGCCACTCGTACTTCCGCTGCTTCCTTGTCTTGGCCATGACGTTGACAAAGAATTTGAGCAATGAGATGGGATTGAGGATGAAGAGAAAAAACAAGGTTCGTCCACCTGTAAAAATAAAAAACAAGAACAAAACAAAACAAGATAATTTATCTTGATTCAAAAAACTTCTTGATTGATCGGAAACAGTTTGAAAGCATTTTATCATTATCTGGCACTCAACATTACACGACATGACATTACACAACACAAGTATTACTCATTGCAATTTCTAATCAATGGGCTTCCTTTTTATTATAACTTCTCATGCCTATAAAAGGACAGGAAACTAATGCCTTGCACGGAATGATAATTTTGAGTTGCTTATACCAATTAATACACCTGCAATTGCAATAAAATGAACTGCGACTAATTTTAATCTTTTGTATCTGTCGTGTCTGTTTCAGGTTTACTTTCATGCTTACGTAATTTACAGATTACACTTTTGTCCTCATGTCAATGTAGACTTGATTACAAATCGAAATAAATCATCGCATCCATGTCAATTTCGTATAAACAAAAGGAAGTCTTTAATTTGTTCTTCATAAAGGATCATTAACAGAATATTTCGCTCATCTACAGGGTGATCCATAGCCTTTTGCTCTCTTCTGCAGTCGAATCTGGGGGAGTCTGGGCCTTACTAATGTTAGACACGTATGATAACATTTTAATTTTAAGAATATCTTCCGAAAAGTCTGAGCACAAAAACAATACTTCAAATATACAAGTGAAAATCAAGTCCTTAAACTGAAAAAAACCGAACGTTGTACGCTACAATGACAGTCAAGGTCTTACAAAGGTCTCCGGTTTCAGATCAATAAAATCATATTTCCATGTATGCATGTTGAGGGTTAAACTTCTACAGATTTATCAGACCCGACAACCAACAGCATCATGCAGAGATTAAGGTACAATTAACAATACAAGATTGATTTGATTTGATAAGAACTTCAAAGAGTTCCGAACTGTTATCAATAGTGCCTTGAATCCGGAAAACTGGATGACCACTGAATGCACTCAAGACAGATTTTTCTTTTATTTCTGCGACAGTTGAAATAAATCTTACAGCTTTTTTTACTAAAAGTTTTATACTAATTTAAATGCGTTTGTGGAAATCACATCTGACAAGGCAAAATTTGCATTCATTTAACTGAGTGTGCTGTACAAATGACAATTTCGTGTTTCACAATTCAAAAATTGTTCTTTGTCCCTTGCGCCCACATTACACAAAATTAAGTACTTTATGTTGTAATTGTATGGTGTACGGACACACCTGTTGCATCTCAATCTCAATTTTTTATCATTGTATTCAGTCCGGTAAAAAATGTTTTGACTTTTGACAAATTATCATGTTTAGGGGAAAGTTCAAGAAATACAACATTTCGTACACGTTGCCTTATTAGTAAAAGCATTGCAGTTACGAATCTTGATTTTGAATTGGGATTGTGATATGTCCGTCCATCAGTTCAAAGATTCAGTTAACTCGTGCACTTCAGACTTCGCTAAAATAAAAAAAAGTCCAAATACCAATCACAAAAGCCGAGACGGCGGAGCAGATAAAATGATAACCCGTTGGTCTGCATTCTCATAGATGGATTTTGCGTGACTTGCACGAAAACTACCCGAACTCTATATTTCTTATATTTTCAAGATTTTTTGTAAGCCGCGATTGCGATTACTGGTAGAGTTGTTATCTCTTAGACGCTAATTTATTTTATTGGTTCTGAGGAATTTGACACCTGATCTGTATTCGTTATAAACGGATTACGACGGCTTTACATTTTTCTTGTTTGTGATCAAGTAAAACAATTCTTCGTGTGAAAGTTCGAAGCTTGACCACTTTGCGATCAAATTAAATGAGATAGAGTGTAAACATGAACCATGCCAGCCTGAAGATCAAACACCCTACATTCTACATGCTTATCCACAACAATTCACCGTCCAAATCCAATATCCAATATGTCAGACCAAGTGAATTAATCGATACGAGCCAGACTTGAGACTTATACGAGGAGGCATCCTGTAAATTCCCAATTTCGGATTTCAAAATATTTCCAAATTAAAAGAACAGGAGGAAGATTGATTTTACGTAAAACCTGCCCGACCAAAACCCACGTACCCACGCACTGTTCCGTTCACTTCCTTTGACTTTCTGACTGACTGACTGACGCATAATAATGTAGTACAGCTGGATTTTTGCATTTAAAATTTGCATTGTTACGAGGAAGAGAAAAAAGAACCCGGAAGGTCTTTTTTATTATTTAAGGTGATTCTTCGATTTGGCAATTGTGTTTTAGGTGCAATAGGAAGAATGGGAGAACGGAACGGAAAAAGAAGTTAGAGTTAGATCGAGCTTCTATTGTAGTCGTTAAAGTAATGTATTTTTGTAGTATACGCAATGGAGTGTACCAAAACCAAGTCATTTTCTTTCTTTTTTCTTTAGATGTACAGAGTGGACCAGAAAAATGATCTCACTTTAAAATTAAATGGCTGCACTTAATTCTTTGAGTTCGAAGTCATAATGATTAGCAATATCTAATATTCTAAAGTGGTTCCTTGACATCAATTAAATAGATACTATCTTCCTGCTCGTTTCATTGAAGGGATAATGCATTTACATGTATTTCAAGTGTTTATACGCATACAGTATCTTACATTTCAGACATGCACAATTCGGTCATAGCTTGAACTTCAGTGATAAGGCGCTACTAAGTAGGGATTTAAGCATACGAACGGTGACTTGGTTCGCGTGCGAATAAATGTTCTCCAGCCATTCGCTAAAGAGCAGTTCTGGTATTCCGGACAGAATATTGTCTAGTATCACCTTCATCAGACTACTATGAAACACCTATCTAGTCCTCAAATCTCAATTTTCATGAGGTTCCGGATACATATAGTTATTTACTGGCCAGATCATTGAAGTTTGGATATTACGGATCGTTTTTCTGGCTCACACTGTATACGTCATAAATTGTAAGTGCAAAAATGGGAATGTATTGCATTTGCGATATAAGTGTGAGACAAGCATTCCTAAGTTTTCTAGTAGGACGATGATGATGATGAGTTGAGTCGTGGTTCTTTTTTTGAATGAGACTTGACTTTAGGAAAAGGATTGAAAGAGTCAATTGCCTC
>JAQFYE010004709.1:0-12975 GCA_034694305.1 Protaphorura glebata
TAAAAAGAGCTGGGGGGGGGGGGGGGTATGCTAAACTAAGGTTGAATCTCCCGTCGGAAATCCGTTGTGGCAGCGTCACAGGATTCCTTCACCACTGTGAGTGTTAAGTCAAAGTTTTTCACTTTGACTAGTGATACCTTCTCTATGTGAAATGGAACGCGGGTGTACAAATTAATCTAATCTAAATAATGAATCCAATTATTTACTAAAAAAGATATATTGGGACCTTAATTGCTTACATACGTTTCCTGCGTACCTAGAACCACAGTATAGAATTAAATATTGACAGACTTTTCATCCACTTCGTCAGTGAGGAAGCCGGAAAAATTGAAAGAGTAAACAATTGTTCAGGATTCAAACTAGTATTACGTAGGAAGTTACTTATTTGAAGTCAAGTCACATGTTAAAAATTACTAATTACTTTATTCTACACGTTTCAATTTATAATGAATTATTGTGGATGGTTCATGATAGCTCAAACACTTTTATTGTGATTGCAAGAATTATGTAATGAGCATAAAATGTATCAAATTTAGAAATGGCGCTCCCGTCATTTGAGCTGACTTTTGAGGACGAGGAGCTGACTTTTGAGGACGAGGAGCTGACTTTTGAAAGAGGTGATTAATTCACGCGTTGTCCGACTGTTCGAGAATTAAGTAAAATCATATATTAATTAAACATCACCATTCAGACATATTGCATGACTATGGGACTTTGTTGAACTTTCGAAAATTATTCAAATAAAATCGGTATTCTACCTTAGACAAACCCGAACGTCTTTTCTTTGCTGGAGGTTGTGGGGAGGGAGCACTCCCTTGAGCACTTAGATTCCGACCAGATATATTGTCCTGAGAAGTTGGAACCTGAGAAACTTCTTGCTCTGACTCTGACGCAAGATTTGTGGCATCGACTGATGGGACAGACTCCTGTAGCCAACCCATGTTCAAGACTTCTTCAGACAACGGACGCGAAGACATGGGACTGAAGATCTAGACTCAGTACAAAATAAATATTACTAGCGAGATTTCAACGCGACCATGTTTGGAAATTACGACAGAGAGAACTTGACCACTTAAAAAGAGACTGGGACAGTCACCTAATGTTAAGGATCGTCGTTGCCATTCAACATGAAGAGATTGCTTACCTCCATAAAATATAACCTGCATCTAGGTTCATACTTTTCAAGATCAATCGAGCTAGTCCCGAAGGCGTAATCCTTCATCTTTTGACGTGCCTGATCTCGACTGGCACCCTTTATGAAAAACGGCTCTTTATTCATAATAATCTCATAAGAGACGCACCCAACTGCCCAGATATCCACCTGAAAAAAACTCGAGTAAATCAAAGACTCTGTCATATTCACTCAGATACCGTAAAGTCCCTGTTTGATCGATTACGATCCGGGTCGGGTTTTAAATAAATTAACTCTGAAATTAATTTCCACAGTCTATCCCGCTCTGACTTCATGGGTCCCTAATACTGACGACACTCTTTAGTACAGCCCGGTTCCTAATGCAACCCTGCACAAATTTTAGGATTTCGACAAATATGGTCCTGAAGCTCTATTTGGAAATTTACGGTATATGATAAATGGTTTAGTGTTAAATGAATAGCAACAATTCATACCGAACAGTCGAAGCCCTGGCAATCCATCAATTCCGGAGATAAATATTCATCTGTCCCACCGCGGAAGTCCGAAAACGGGTGTAAAGTTTTCGGAGAATCAGTTGCAATCGAAAGACCAAAGTCCGTGATTTTAATAACAAAAGGCTTGACTGAAAAGACTAGAAGATTTGCAGGTTTGATGTCCGAGTGAACGATCCGTGCTCTACCGTGCAAAAAAGTACATCCTCTTAGAATTTGTCTGGTGACGTCTTTTGATCTGTACGATTTAAATTGAAGGCGTTTACTTTAACAATATTTAAAATATGGTGATTTTAGAAGTGAGATATTTCACAAAGTTACCTCTGTAACTTTTCATCCATACTGCCATTCTTTGTTTTGGCCAATAATTTTTTCAGGTCTCCCTCGGGACAAAGGTCGATTATCAATGAAACCGAAGATGAGTCCGAAAAATATCCGATCAACTGAACAACGAAACTTGATCCATGGCATTTACGCATCATTTCAACCTCAAGAAGAACCGTACTGCGATTCATCCCATGTTTTCTGGCCAAATTGAGGTCCACGCATTTTAGTGCCACTTGTTTATTCAACTTTGCGCACTCGGCTCTGAAGACCTTAGCAAAGTGACCTCTGCCTAATTCGATTAGAGATATAAAGTCATCGCTCTTGAAGACATGCGTAACGCCCTGGACCTCTCCATTCTGATCACCACGTGAAGCTTTGTTCTTGGCCAAGTCAGACTCAACCCTCTTTGTTTTCGTCGAATCCTGTAATGAGAGTGAAGAATGAATTGTACTAAACCATACAAAATTTGACCCATTCGATTGTAGTTTTAACAATGAAAATCATTTCCTGTAATTCCAAATGTTTTCTCGACTATTTGGCTTCGCGTCAGAATATTTTAACCATTTGTCGGTATGATTTGTGAAGGTGCTACCCACAGAAGTCTAACCATTTGGCCGCCAAGAATTCACAGATGAGCATTTGTGGTGAATGCAAGTGAATCAAGTAAAAGTTTAAGTCACTCACTATACCGCTCCACACATGTCCACCTCGGTATTTACATCGTCCAAACGGTTAGACTTTTTGGGTTGGACCTTCACAAAAGTTGTTCAAGCTCAAAATGGTTACAACATATCAAAAATTGAAGTGAATACTGAAAACCAAAAGTCTACAGGTTCGAAATCTGTTGGTTTATCGACAACGTACCTTCAGAATGGCTCCGATTTCTGTGCCAGATTTTTGTACCATCTGGTGACCATCTCCGACTGGTGGTGGTTGTGACTGCGGCTCTACTCCATTTTCACATTTTACAACCCCGACCTGATTCTCCTATTTTAATAATTTATTACGAATCAATTGGCATTCGATTTGGGATTCTATTCTGAATGGGACAATCGATATAAGAAACCCAATCCTCTTTAACAGAACCGAATACTTTAAAAAATGTAATAATGGAGAGTCTATGTTACATTTTCAACCCACTTCGCATTCCCATACCCAGTAAGTCTTACCTTTTCACTCATCTTACTTTGATCTATGCGAAGATCAAGTCAAAAGATGTAGTCAAATTCCCCTGTTTTCTAAATATTCTGAGGATTTTCCTCAGAATTTTCCTCAAAAGTCTCGTGAGTAGTTTAAAAGTCTGTGACGGATTAATGTGAATTCAAAAGCTTAAATAAATAAAAAAAAGTACACGACTATCTGAGAAGTAAGATTAGGTACGACCGATTTTTTTTCAATTCCTTGACTTCTGATTGTTGTCACTTTTGATTCGTTTCTTCGGTGATGTCAAGATATTCGTTTCCAAGGTAATGTTCTGCCAGGGGTTGCCAATATTTCGCGAATTTGCTGAAAATTCTTACTTTTTTGTAAAAAATTTCAAGAAAGAAATATTAGAGTCAATCTTAAATCATTCATATGATTTAAAATGTATTTTCCATTTTGAAGTCTACTATTTTATATGATTAGGAGGTTTCTCCGGCCAGATCCAATGTTCCGGTGTGACCGGTGGCATTTGGTATCTTGTGGTTATGGTCGTGGTTGTAATGCATAGCTGTTTCAAATGTGCCACAGAATGACGGAGACTCTGCCGTTACCCACAAAGTTTAATTCACCGTTCGTTATTATGTGGATCGTAACGTAGTTCGATTTCCATTACCATTGTGATTATGTCTTTAGGTCCGTCTGGAAAGCACACGCGATGCAGCAATTTTTCCTGATGGACATTAAACCTAACATACATGACCCAAGGGTCATTGCACCCGTGGAGTTCATTAGCCACCAATCTCGTACCATTATTGGGGATACTTCCCCATTTCAATCTGGTCAATAATCTATTTTACCATGAGAGACATAGTTGGTCGGTTGGTTGGTGGTGATGGGGGTTGATTGGATTTTGTTTGTGAAACTTAATTCATATCATTCAAAAATACCCTGGCAACCAGTGCGTACTCCTGCGTATAACATTTCTAAACCAATACACGTTATGTGCATGGACACGCATAGGATTGGATTGGATAGGGTGTAATTAAATTTACGTCATCAATTCCATAGCCCACATAAACATCAAAAATGAAACGTTGAGCTATCCCGCACAGAACCTACCAGTGGGTGCCAAGTGGGTGTCTCCTATGGAAACACTAGTTGGGATTTGGTCAGGAGTGCCCACTACACTTCCCATTAGGTACCCACAGGGTCCCAAGGGTAATGGGATCCCAAAGGCAGGCTGTATCACAACCAAATGGTATTGCATCACCACTCACGCACAAACCAACAACCTATGCGACCCTGCTCCACTCGGCTGAACTTGAATTCTGATGTACATGCGTAAAGGAAGCTCCTGTTTTACTACAGTTGCACAGGTCTATGGGAACCTATAACGGTTGTGACGCCTTTGGGAACACATTGATGCTTGTAGGTTCCATTGGGAAGGTGGTGTCCTATAGGAATCCCACCCGAGTTCCCCATGGGCACACATAGGAACCCTAAGGAGATTCGCTCATAGGAATTCTGTATTGGGTACCTATGAGTACCCGCCAGTTCTCACGAGCAAACAAATTTCCCATTGACACCCACGCAAAATTTTTGCTAGGGATCCGTGAATGTTATCGATTCCGACTGTAACTAATCTTAACTATCATGAGTAATAACTTAATTTAATGAATTTGGTCCGTATATTGACGGATATTAAGGGATATTAAGGATAAAATGTTCTAAAAGAAAATGTTGTAACCTAACGTTCACAATACCTTTGCCCCCTCCTCGACAGCCTAATCTGGGGGAGCCGGACGAAAACTGAGATATGCATTTCGTAGAGTTCTTATTGTGGATCTACAAGGCCAATCCGATTAAAAATCCGTTGCGCGTAGCGGCGCTGAGTAGTAAGTAATAAACGACATGAAAAGATCCCAATAGTAATTAGGCTTTCTGCTGCAGAAATATGCCCAAAATAATTTTTATTTTCGAAAAATCCGTCAATGCTACCTCGTTTGCAATAACTCTTTGCAGTCGTTAAAATTTTGTTGGACCGACTTGGAGAAAGTAGATTTGTTGCTGCCTGGGCATTCGGAATGAAAATTCTGATTTTTTCATCAAAATGCACTGGCAGCGAAAAATCAACTTTCTCTAAAGCAGACGTAAAAAATTAAAACAAATATATATATTTTTTTTACAAAACGGTTGCATCGACGTATTTTAATTATTATTTTGGGCTTGTGTCTTAGTAACGAGATGCCAAATTTTTGGAGACCTTTCATGCGGTTTTTTAATTAAGCGCTCGTCAGCGCCGCTATGCGTTACGGATTTTCAATCGGAAGGGCACCCTAGAATCCCAATAAGATTTAATACAAAATGTATATCTCACTTTGTGATGCCCCAGATTGAGCTGTCAAAGGGAGGGGGGTGAAAGGTTGTGCGTGACCCTGCATGTACTGTAAGTATATGCATGGCAATGTCCGGTTTAGACAAAATTCGTATTTAAGGCTGGCCTGTATGCAGACTACAACTTCTATTGCGTAGTATGACAGCTTCTACTTCGCTTCCCTTAAATCAAGTTGTGGTAGAACATAATGGACATCCGCATCAACAAATTTCTATTTGAAGCTGGTCAATATGCCTCGGCGTACAAATCAAGCTACTACAAGTTCAGTATCCCATTGCATAGTACCACGACGGATACTTCGGTTCCCCTATATCACTTGGTGGATAATTGACATCCGGTTCAGGCATATTATTCTTAAAGCTGGTCAGAGTGCAGTGAAGGATAAATGAGGTATTTACTACTATTCCGTAGTATATGTCGAGACGTGCTTCCTTTCGCCTTAAGTACTTTGTGATCAGACATGACATAATTGACATTCGGTTGATAGTATCAAAAATCATTTAGATTTTGATATGTGTATGGTCCTGCAGATTATTCTGTTATTTTTATCACGGACAGACAAAATTCTAGGTATTCAAGCACGGGTAAATATGACTGAAATGTTTTCGTTAAACAATTGCATCTTCGAATCACATAATTTAATTGTGGTAGAAAAGAAGTATATGGGGTTTTCTTTTTAAAAGACTGCACGATGCTTCGCTTCGCTCGCTTCTCTGTGGCACGGCACTACCGATGGCGGGACGACATAGTTTTAATTATTTTCGAATTATCTAAATCTTCCTCATCTCTCACAAGTGAAAATTCTTATTTGGGTATCTATTCGCCGCCGACAAGGTTTGACGAATTAAATTTGAAATAGCTCGTTCTAAACGTGCAAAGCGAAGACGAAGCCAATTTGAAACCGCCAACACTCATACGGACTTTAAATTGTCGTACTGTGATCCTGGTAAACCAAGAAAACTTTTTTGGATTGCTTCTGAAGACAAATGAAAAATCTGGCTTCCGTGTGAATGGACAAGAGGCATGCTGCTCAATTTGGCTGCATTCTTGTTAAGTTATAGTCCATGACCTTCCGAACAACTTTGGTGAAGGTCATACCTCGAAAAGACTAAACCTTTGCCCGCTAAGCATATATTGGCGGAATGCACTCCTTGTCGTCCCATGCATCCGTCACTTATTCCTGGCCTCATGAAATGAACTTCGCTATTGTATTTCAGCGGAAAGGCGGTCAGACTTTTTGGGGTTGAACCATTACAAAACATATTCTAACGTTTGAAAAGACATTCACTGAAATGACTGACAATATAAAGTTCAATTCCGGACTACGAATGAATTTCCTTTGTCACGGATAAAATTAGAATCATGAGTGCGATCCAGTCTATAATCTAGAGAATGAATTCACCATCGTAATCTTCAATTTCGAATTCTATTGTTTCTCGTCGGATTCATCTGCTCGATTAACTGGTCTCGGTGTAGCGATATTTTTAACACATTCTAAATTAGAATTCAACCTCGTGCCTTTTGAATTGATTTGGTGGCCATTTTTTTGTGTTTCATTCCAACAGTCGCAATCTTCCTAAACGCGCAACGGCGTCCTTTCTATTCAACAAGCCCGAAGTGAAACCTCTGCAACAAATAAATTATATAAATACTGACCGCCGCGATCAAAATATATGAACTGAAATTCCATGTTAGCAATCGAGCCTAGCAAGCGGAAAGAAGGACTTCTGGGGAGAAAGCTTGGGTCAGTGGAGTGTATTTGGAGAATATGAATCTATAAATCTCCCTACTAATGAGAAACGTAATTAATATTCAAATGAAAAGCATAATTAAATGATGAGACAGATAAAGACCTGAGTTAACTGATGTAAACAATAGCCGTAGATAATGTAATGACATGGGCAAGGACTGGACTTTTACATCGTAATATTTGTCAGTACTTTGGGCGATTTCCGTGTGGCAGAAATGACGTTTGACAATTCTTCTCAGAACGAGACATTAAAAACATTCCAACATTTGTCAAATAATTATAAAAGTAAATACAAAATATTTCTGAAAATTCTGGTACTCGTTTGTACTGTCGAGGCAATCGAAGTAATGGAGTAATGGTGGCAACAAATACAAACATTTGTTATACAAAAATAACACAAATTCAAAAACAAATTATGGGTAGAAAATGAAATACTTGGTTCAAAATTTCGACTTGACACATCATTCACAAACCATTGAGCATAAATAAGAGCAGAACCAGCTAGAAATGTGGATGCTTGAACTCAATCTTCTATGGTGTAGAAAAAGGAGAGACAATATTCTGATGGAAAAACGTTTCTGGATATACTTCCATTTTGTCCACTATCGTTTCTGGAACTCCCAGCAGCGGAAGTTCTGAATAATGTCCAACTTTGGATTCCTTGGACTCCTCCCCCCTCTTTTCAACCGCGGGGTCGGATTATTGAAGAACGGATCTGTAATTGCTATTCAAATGAATTAATTTTCACATTTTTTGTCCAAATTGAATTTATAGCTACAAATAGAAGTTCAAGTAGCAAGTGGACGTTTAAAATCGCATTCATACTGAATGAAATTGAGATATACATTTGGTTTCGTCCTTTTATTTCTTTTGAATTTCTTACGTTTCACTTGTTGCATGTTGAATTGGAAATTAATTGACATCCCATCGAATGTCACCACCTAAAGCGTCGGCAATGTCTTGCAACTATCCCTTATCAAATCGACTCACAATTGTCCGCAAATGTTTAACAATTTAGGAAGGAGCAATGGGGTTGAATCTGAGGTCAATAATCAAATCAATCATTTAATCGTGGCCCTGTATTTTCCCACCTTAACTATATGGCTAGTGTATGGGGTCCAGCTAGTAGTGATAATCTTAAATCTGTTGAACGTATTGTTAAAACTGCTGCTAGATTAGCCATGAAATCTAGTAAATACGATGCAATAAATGTGAAGTTAAATAATGATTTAAAGTGGTTGGGTCCAAGACAATTATGCTACCGTTCTATACTATGTATTATGTACAAGCTAATTAAATGTGACTATGGTCCCGAATTCTTCAAATCTCTGTTCAAATCGAACTCCGAAGTGCATGATCATGACACGCGTTCTGCTTTACAATTACCTCAAAGGTTTTCACCAACTTCGGAGTTCGGAAAGAAATGTTTTGTGTATTTAACCAACCATTTATGGTCCACATATTGTTCTGATCCATCTGTCAGTAACAGCTATAATACATTTAGGCGTGAAATTGTCGATGTTCTGTTATGTAATGTTTCCCGCTTCTAAATATTGTGGTTTAATTGTTTGATTGCATTCTCGTGTCTAGTTTTAGAGTATTCTTGTTGAAATTACTTTTAGTTACTTGCAACATAATGACCTTTCTTGTATTGGGTGTTGTATTTTAATAAATTGAAAATTGAAAATGAAGACTACCGGGAAATGTGGATAAATTATCAACCCCTTAAATACATGCGCATACACAGCAGGCCCAAAAATTTTGTGTACTCACAGAAATTGTTGAATTCTAATACGAATGTCCGACGAAACGATTTGTCGATGTCTTCTTCCCCAGACGCGGCATCAACAAGAATGAAAATGAGTGAACAACAAACAATATTTGCGTAATTTATGCCATAAAAACACAACATTATGAAATTAATTAACAATATTGTCAAAAATCAGAACCGAAACGAGAATGTGATTTTATGGATTTATTCTGAAGGAATGTAAATTTTTGATGGAATTATGGAATAAGACAAAATACTCCTGACGTCAAAATAGCCAATTATCATATATGGACACATTACATTAAAATGAAAATACTAAATTAGAATGAGCTTTTTGTTGCGACTAGCGCTCCGCACGATGCCAGATTTGGTCGGATTCGGATTCGCGAATCTGGAATCCGATAAAAGACGGATTCGGATTCGCCTACACCTCGAATCCGGTTTAAGCCGGATTCGAATTCGCATCGTCGAAACCGGTTTAAGTCGGATTCGTATTTCAACCGAACTCTACATTCTCGTAATTTCGATAAATAGCGCATGATTTTTTTTGCTAAATATATTTAAGAAAATATAATAATTACATGAACGAAAATTCAAGCAAAATGACCAGCTTAATATTGGACGTGTATCTGCCGTCGCGGCCGGAGCCTACAATTTAACTTTTAGCTCAGTATTTTATAATGCCATGATCTCGGTTTCATCTTTAATTTAATTATTATTTTTTAAATATATTTATTATCTAGCTTTAAAATACCGTGCCAAATTTTTGGACCATGTCGAATCGGGTAGGCTGGAATTGCAAATTCGATACCGATTTTATAGTTAGGTCTGAATGAGTAGTTAATTGCAAGTAATACTTTGATAATAGTGCCCGGTATTATATTTTAGAGAAGGATTCGAATCCGACGGAGTACGGATTCGAATCCTGAACACTGAATCCTTAGGTCAGATTGTCGGATTCAGATCCGCTCGAATCCGGATTCGCGAATCTCGAATTCGGCAAAAGTGGGATGCAAATTCAATTCGGATTTGTGCGGAGTACTACTCCCTAGGGCTGAGAATTCAGAAGAACGCCTTAGAAAATGTGAGAACCAGTCCAATTGATTCCTCCACTGCAATTCATAACGATTGAATTCAGGAAAAGAAAACCAAAAAAATTAAAGATAAATAATATCATATTGACAAATTTCATAATAGGTGAGGTGAAACCAAATAGGTGAACGCGGTACTACGAGAAAGTTGATATTCGTTTTCACACTCTGAGCTTGTATGTACGTATATTCACGAGGAGGTCTAGAAAGGAACAATAAGGCACTGCCAACACTATGAGCTTACCTATAGGAAGTAAGCGTTGTGAGGCTTTTTCTAAGGAAGTCGGATTAGTGTAAAAATTTACACTTCATTTGAGTCTTAAAACAATTGATTCTAAAAAAAAAGGACAACTTTCTGAAACCTCTGTTTTGGTGCCCGGATCGAGTCGAGTTTTGGCTCAACGAGACTCGACTCGAAAAGATGCAAATGATCGAGCCGTGGTGGAGGGCCGAAACGACTCAATTCGACTCGGAATTTTCGAGTTGTACCATCCTACCTGTACTCCGTAAGGAAAATTAAAAAAAAAACGAATGGATGCCTCAAACACCTTATGGAAAAATGCTGTGTTAAATAATGGAAATCGCTGGAATTTTTATGTTGAGGTCCTTATGATTCTAAACAAATTTTTTTAAGGTTCTACAAAAGCCTAACCGTTTAGCTGCTAGAAACACACCGTTGGGCATATATGATGACGTTGAATAAAAGTCGGAGTAAAAGTCGCTGCATGCCATGACATACGCCCATCAGTGTATTTCTATCTCCCAAAGGTTAAACTTTTAAGGGTCGGACTTTCATAAAAGTTGTTCAGAATCACAACTAAAACATAAAAATTTCCAACGGCGTGCATATTTCCATAAACCTGAAAGACGAAAATGTCATGTATGAAGGAACATTAGCAAATGAGTCGGATTTACGTAAGTCCGACTCAAGACTCGGCTCTGAAATACAGTGGACTCTCTATATATCGAACTCGATTATTGCACCAAAATGTGTCCACTGTAGAGAAAGTTTAATATAGAGAAAGTGGAATAACACAGAAGGTCATGCGAAAGGTCTTCCTGCGGTCCTGGCATTTTGATCGATATATAGAGGTGTTCGATATAGGGAAGGTTAATATATAGGAAGTTGACTGTAGTATTCTGAGCACTCGACTTACCCAAGTCTCAAAATCAGTTTCGGGGGAAAGCTCAATGAGATATCCCATGCTTAAATGTTGAGAACATAGACTCTTTGCACTTTTTCTAAAAAAATTAAACATTTCCTAAAAATCAAGTTTGAGCGTTGCTTGAGCTAATGACATTTTTGATGGCTTGGGGCAAAGGTCTAAAAAAAAGTAAAAAAAAGTAGAGAAAAAGTTTGAACAAAATCGGAGACGGACACTTTAAGTACTTCCCTCGTCATTGCACTGGCAAGGATAAACCTGACCTTTGATATTTTCCTCTCAGTTCATCGTCTTGCTCCGACAGGGAACCGCTCCAAGTGAGTACCAAGAAACGAATTTCGACCTGATTCTGCAGGTTCGTTCACTTTTATTAACACAATGTGTGAAGAATCTCGTGCCACTTTAGCCGCTAAATGCCTGGTGACCTTCAGAGGCAAACTTTAATGGTTTTTCTTAGTACTAGATGGTACCCACGTTGCACGTCTCTAGGCCAAATGGGAAGTAACCCAAAAATACGCGGTGATGTTTGATTCGACCTCAGCGGCTATGTCAGTTAATGTGTGTATTTTTTTAATAAAATGATAATTCACATAATTTATTTACGGCCCATACATTATATAAGTTTAGTCTGACCTTTCACCTTAGTCTTTTACCTCTTTCAAACATTACCACTACTTGCACAAATCTTATAATGAATTACACAACTCGGTACACGAACGGCCCAAATCCAACCGCCAAGAACCTTAACTTTAGAAATCAATAATTTTTAAAAAATGACTAGAAGTGACCACTATAATCGATTGCCTATACTCAGTTCTAAATTTTAAAAAAAAAATACATTCAAAATTCAAAGGAACGCAGTGGAGAATGACGAATGAATTAAAAAAAATCTGCCCCTTACCAACCGTATGCTACCAGTTTAAATTATTCAAAATTTCAAAAAATGTGCGCAAGGGATGCCCAGGCATCAGATAAAAGGAAGAATTTGTTTATTAATTTTGTATAATTTGTACAAACAACAAAGACGAAAAGACCAAACATTTAAATTTTGAAATGCAAGCGTCACCGCTTTCCCGTGTTTTGAACCACCGTGCAGTGGTTGTAGGACCGAACGGAGTCGTCAGACGTGCCGGCCCGACAAAACACGCCTCCAAGATTTTAATCCCAGTCAACTGCTGACCTAAGCCGGAAATGTGTGACGAATAACATATCTGGAACATAACGCATATAGCCCCCTGTGACCGATTTTGACAAACTATGCCTTATTGCAAAGCTAATGGCCTTGGGATCATGGGGAAAATAGTGAATAATGGGGCTGGAGCCCTTAAGGGTGCCTAACTAAAAGTTCAAGTTCTGAAAATTTTCATGACAACAATCATTATTTTATTGATTCTCACAAAAATCCTTTCCACTTTGACTCAATTTCATTTTTAATCTAATCTCGTCTGACCTGCCCGGCAAATCTCGTCCTTTCTCGGCTAATCCCGTCTCACCTGCCCCGGCAAATCTCGTCCTTTTTAGGGTAATCTCGCCTGGCCTGCATCGGCAAATCTCGTCCTTTTCTAGCTAATCTCGCCTGACCTGCCCCGGCAAATCTCGTCCTTTTCCGGCCAATCTCGTCTGACCTGCCCCGGCTAATCTCGTCTGACCTGCCCCGGCAAATCTCGTCCTTTCCCGGCTAATCTCGTATG
>JAQFYE010004710.1:0-12974 GCA_034694305.1 Protaphorura glebata
CAATCTTAATACTCCCAGCTCTGCGGCATGTCATTATTCAATCCACGACGCGAAATTAACCTCAATGTGGCAGATTATTCGGAAAGGGCAAACACATTTGTACCGCACGAGTCCAGACCACTTGTGCAATGTCAATTGCAAATTTTAAATTTTCATGTTATTTCTAGAAGGCTATAATGATACATATGCAGTAGTGGGTTTGTACATATATTACAATCATAAGCCAAACCAATTAATTGCACAACTAGTACTTCTGTGTCACTGTGTGGCATCTTTATTGATAAAGTTTATTGGACGATTCATCCAGTCGTACCACCACGAACGTGAATATATTTGCAAGTTACATGTTCATACTTAGTCTTAAAACACAATATTTGACATTCTAGCTGGTGCAACTTGGTTTTAGAGTTCCTAACTTGACTTCTATTCTTATTGTGATTTGTTGAGATCATTTTTCATATTATGTTAACTATTTTTGTACCGATCCTTACATCTGGTTATTTATATTCAGGCTTGTGTTGAATATGGGAACAAAAATGGAAGGCTCAAACGTAACTAATTAAGAAATTAGTCTCTGCCATTATTATATCATATTCATATTACAGCCGAAAAAGTTCCTTAATGCGTCATAGAAGCAAGGACACATCAATTTTCTAACAAGTTAAGCATAACTTCTTGAGTACAGCACAGATTTAAAAAATTAGTCGAAACTCTGTCCACGCACTTCAAAGTTGGACCAATATATCAGGACCAAATTAACTCATGGAAAATTACAGAAGCAACGTTTTACCATACAACAATACTATCGTGAGTAAAGTGAGTTTGAACAACAACATACAATCACTGTCGACTATTTTGAAATGAATCCTGCTAAATTACTCTGCTAAATGAAATTAATTTCAGTCAATTATGCAATTATTTTCCGTATTGGTTCCAATCAAGCTGATTTCAAAAGAATTGTTTTGACTGGGTCAACATGTGTGAGCATAAATCTTCGTCCATTTACGTTTGTGCGTTACGTAAGCCTCGTCCACTTGCGTATCTGCTTACATTAAACATCAACTTAAGGCATGTATTCTAAGTAAACGCTAAATTAATGGTTCAATTAACGTTTTGGTCCAACTAGTCCAGCATCAACATCTTTTTGTGGAGAATGAATAGTATGAACTGCAGTGAAATAAACAATTCGAAGGCTTCTCAAGGTTGAGGCAATTTACTTAAAAGTCTTGAACAATAGCGTTTCGGATTAGTCTTATTATGGTAATCAGAATTTAGCATGATTTCAATTTTTAACTTTGTCCCTTTATCTTTGACGTGCGAATTCCTACGAATAGTGTCGTCATCTCATCAAATGTTCAGGATGGCTAGATTCACAATCAAACAGTTTCGGGTTTATATTTTTTTGGTGTTGTATAAGTGTAAGACAGTTGTGAGTCAATAACTCATTCTAGAGGATTTAGTGTTAATGACTTGAGGGACGAGTTTTAATCCGTATTCTTTAATCCTGTTTCAATAACCCTCTCCGTAATCACTACTCCTCTAAACGTCATACCAGGCGCATCTTATTTTAAAATAAAATAGTTCATCATGACTTGCGGGTTTTCAATTGAAGTTCATCCCTGCTTTCTTATCTTAACATTGGATTCAGTTACTGAATGAGTATGGGAATACAATGTAGCCAGATGTGAAAAAAGAAATAGATTTCATTTAGTTTGAATTCACTTCAGGCCATTTACAATTCAAATGGAAATGGGTCTTGGGTCTTATGTTTCACTTGGAGGGGTAGATTTCGAGTGGTGTTTGAGGCAGTTTTTGGGTTCATATTGTCAAATAATTGATTCATTCTGTTATATTTGTTTTCGAAATACCTGTTGTTCCTGCATAACTCACATTTTCTCAAATGCGAATTAATATAAACTAGCTAATTTTTTAAGCAGGGTATTATTATCAAAATTATTCTTCATCCGTAATTTGTAATCTAGTTACAGTACTGATTCACTCCTGAGAATAATTGGCTACCTACTATTTAGAAAAATTCTGCTAATTGTAGAAGTCAATAACGTAATCCTGACATAACATGCTGAGATGCTAAAATTAGGATGTGATCCTAAAATAGTCTGTCGTATTGCAATTTATCGTTCCAGAATTTTCGCTTGGTTAAAATGTTGGAAAACGTATGCGGGTCGACCAAACTTGTAATCCCCTTGAAACGGTTATTCAGTCGTCCAAAAAATCAAAAACAAGAATTCCAACTTATTTTCGTATTAAAATGAAAAGTAGGTACTTATAAAGTGGAGAATCTGGAATGACTCTCGTAAAATATTTCGGCACTTTGTAGTACCGGATCGACCTTGCGTTTTATGATCATATTGTATTGTGCTGTTACTAATATCTGAGTCTTAATTTCCTCTGCGTAATCATTTGGAAGGGAAAATGCAAATTGCAAACAACGACACGCAGTATCATATTCTATTTTAACGGAATAAATTAATGCCTACAGTCACAACCTATGTACCAATACAATGTAATCTCATGCTTCGGTCTGTTCTTGACCTTGTTTAAATTTGCTAATGTCGATGCAAATCATTTGAATTTTGCTTTCGGGAAATTACGACTCATGTACAAGGTGTCCCAAATGAATATGAATATTTTCAAAAATTCATAGTTTCCAGAGGATGAACCAGATTTTCAAAAAAGAAAATGTTTGTGAAATTTTGAAAGAACTTGTTTTCAAAATTCTTACATTTTACTATTCGCGAAGGGTGTACTCGATATAACGATATTCTTAATTTTGCACTCCAAAAGCCTAACAACGTTCATTTCGAGGGTACGAAACTGGAAATCTGGTCCATATTTTGGAAACTATGAATTTTTAAAAGTATTCGTATCATTTGGAACACCCTGTTTTAGGATCAAGTTTACAGAATGCTAATTAAGATGGGAGGCTGATTCTGATAAGGTAATATTGAACTTGAGAAATAATATGTCAAATCTGTAAACATAGACAGTCTATTTTCTGCAACTAAGGGTCTTGTTAGTGTTGTTAGACCCAACATGTTATTAGATTACCATTTTTTTGACACATCGACATTGTGAAATTGTAGTTTGATGTGAAACAAGCTCTGGACTTAGTATTTAGTCATGTTATTGTCGCCGAGACTTGGCACAGTTAGAACACGTTCAGACGAGATTGAAGCATTTTTGGAAAACTTTAGTTCGACTACTGCAAACAGCAATATTTCCAAGTGTTGTGTCCTGGAGGTATGCCAGATAAATTACGTATGTTATAACATCACATACACATACACATCCCAGAGTACGCAAACTTCTGTTTGCATTATTTCAAGTAAAATCAAATTATCCAAGAAATAAAAAACTACTGAAAAAAAGTCACATTAACATTTGTAATCACGGAAGCGTACGTGCTAATGTGAATGAATTTCTGGAATGTGTCCCAGATGTTTGCGCAGTTTAAATTTTTGGATTGCAGCCAAAATATACTATCTGGGAAACATCTCATTTGTTTGAGTGACCGGATATTTTTGAAATTTGCCTATTCATAAATGCATTAATATTTCCGACACGATACCACTTTGCGATTTTTAGCTTATTTTCAATTTTACTATATTATACCTTGCGCAACGACGTTAGTACATTCGTCACTTGAAATTTAGTTGTGCCCATGAATCATCACTTTCTTTTACTTTTCTCTGGTTTCATTCTGATCTCAAATTCAATTTTCTGGAGCACATCAGCCGTGAAAGTATTTTGTCCGCTGATGTGTGAACACACTATTCAACGATACAAACTAAGAATTTGTCTGTCACTCACTCAGGGTCTTTACTCGCCAAACAGGCTGCATTAATCTATAGCCGACTTGTTCGTAGTGTTTGTAAATTGTAACTTTGTGTACAAGATGAACTCAGGTCCTAATCCTTCGTATCTGACAAGGGAAACACTATTCAAGTAAAAGTAATGTCGGCTCAAGAACAAATCCAGTATGTTTTATGAAGCACTAATTTTAGCCGATTTCATCTGTATATAAAAATTTGGTTAGTTGTTACGCATTTTTTAAACATCCAACAGAACATTGCATGTTCTGATGAAACAATCACAAAGCCCAATGTTACAACTCGAAATGTGGAGCAGCAAAAACCGTCTTTTTCTTCTTTTTTTTCTTTTTCGCCTTTAAAATGGCTTAGTCTGGATGTTCTCTCATATCCGAGTTTTACATGTGAAAGGGATTCCTTGTGAATTGAAAATATAGCCAAAGTTAAGCACAGGGTTAGAACCACAAGACAGCGCAGATTAGATAAAAAGTGAGCATTTATGAGATGAGATAACTTGGGAGCTTTTCTAGCCCTCAGGTTTACATCACAAAAGACGAATGCCGAGGGTGAAACATGCTCACAAATATTTAGTTTCATTTTAACTTGCAACGTGAGAACTACATCCGGTCGTACAAATCGAACCCGTCAGTATTATTTCGACTGGTCTCTTTAATTTGACGCACGAATACCAATAAGCTTAGTTTTCAAGGAGGTGTGAAAAAATAGTTCTACATTAGTATTACGGAACTGAAAATAATACAGGCACCTAAGGACTTTATTACTTGCTTTCTCCATACCATAAATGCAGAGAAAGTTCGCTAAAAGTTAAAAGTCGCCTTGTCGTAGGAAGTGCTAAAAGCTTGATATTTTCAAGTACAGGGCAAACCGGCTTCTGCTATAAGTTCTGTTGAAGTTCTACAAAGAACTTTCTGATAAAAAATCAAAGAAAATAATTTTACGCAAAATGAGTGGCAAGATTTCTCCGTCTAGAAACAGACGCTTCAACCTTCCAGTAAGCTAATAAATTTCTCTAATAATTATTAATTATCGGTGAAGAAAAATTACACAAGTACCAAGTTATTGTCTCGGAAAGGGACATGTTTTGGGACTGGCATTTAGTTATTATTTTTATACCAATTTTTATTTGTTCCTATTTATGTCACCTCTTCGCGTCGGAATCAATTTAATGATTACAAAATTATTAGAAATAATACCTATTAGGTGTAATGCGGGTTGACTACAAAAATTTATCATAATTTAATATGGAGAGATGAATCTGATTTACGTTCCACAATTCAATCCGGAAAATTGAAGAACAATTTACAGTATCATAATGGTATTCCTGTGATCTTCTTAAGAAAATGTCGTAAACTACCATAACATATAATGATGTTTTCCAGGGCAATTTCACATTAAATATGAACCGCAACTTCTTTGTTTGGTTGATTCCAAACTATCCTCATATTTATAGATTTGTAATTCCACGAAATTGGGTCGAGTCGAAAGTCGAAATTGATCTGCGTTGTGATATGAATATTGTGTTGGCGACCATGCACCCTACTGTTTTACAACTCAGTAGCAATAAATCTTTACTTTTCAATTTTTGTCATTTAACCCTGGCCGTGAGTACAGTAAAGGGAGAAGTCCGGAGAGAATGTCATGTTTAAATTACTATCTCAGTCAATTTTTGAGACGTATTGGAGGGACGATTCAGGTAAATTGGAAATTAGAAGCATTCATTCGTAAGTACAAAGTATCTTAGAGTACCCGGTCAACTGCGATCAACTGAAGAATTATTCAGAATACGTGCGCATGCTTTTAAATGAACCTTCAAAGTCACTATTCAGCGGGACACAACTGGCTGCGCTACAAGCTTTCTGAAATTATTTTTAACCGTTTTGATCTGTTGATACGATCAGAACAAAATTCGGAGATTGGTGGATTAGTCCCGTACAAATTCAATCTATTATGATTGATTGCGGACAGAGCAACAGTGTGGTCAATTAAGGGCATAGTACCTTGCCTTCAGGGTACATAGGGAGACATCGGCAAAAGTATCCAGCGTTCACGTTACATTACATCACTTGTTGAACAGAAGACAGAAGCGTAGGAAACCTCTCAGATGTAACGATGTAAGTGTAGTCAGTGTGCAGTTGTCAGATTCGTTTTCTACGTAAATGAGGCACGATTATGGGTAACAAAGAAAAAAATGTTAATACAAATTGTAGGGACTCCAAGCCTAAGGGTACTCGTGTCGCGTCCACGTCCTTGAAGGCCCGGAAGCGTTTGACACTTCAATTGGCTGGTAATAATTACTCCCACGGCAGGCGTAAAAACGTGCGCTGGATATAATCGAACGTATTTGTTCTTGTAATGAATTGACGTCCGGAGGTGCTTGAAAATTTACTCCACCCAAGAAGATAGAGTTCAGACAAATTTATACTAAAATTTTATAGAGGATTAATAGACAGTCGGAAATCGGCATAAGCGGTCCTTTAGAGATTGACACTGAAGAATTCAGTGATACACTCCAAATTTTGCTACGGGCTTTCAAAGGTATAAATGTTTGCCACATCTTCGGGTGAATTAATAATGGGAATCTCTGATTGAACTCCATTTGAGTAGTGAATGAAGCAATCAATGCGCTCAAAGGCCCAGAGGGTAATTTATTACGCAATAGTTCAATCACCCTACTTTCAAGTATGGCTTAAGTTGGTTTAAAATATGTGACAGTTTATTTCGAACAGAAACTATATTATCTCAATACTAATTGATCCCAATTGGAACATTGGATTCTTTTGTCAATACTCAAATACTCGGGCACATGATAAATTTGATTCCTATAAACTATCAAATATTCACATGGTAATACGCATAAGGTTTGACAGGTTGAGTTTGGCTTCAGAAGTACTAGAAACTCCAGACAGATGAAAAAAACCCAAGGGAATATTTGCAATATCAAATTATTTAATTTGACCGTATTTCAATTATTTCTGCGAATATAATAATGACAATTCGAATACTATATTTCAAGATAACAGAATATTACCACAATTACATTTGCAAGTGCAAGTTTCATTAATCAGATATCATTTGTCAGTATATCAATTGCACAGCTTAGTTCCGAGACTATGTGTAGAATCAACAACATTGATTGTAAATTGGTTTGATCTATTGTGTGCTGGACTTTGAAATTAACTGATTAGCTAACACTGACCAACTCTTTTATCTGTTTCTAAAGAGTAACCCTTGGATTCCATATGTGGGAGATTGCAAGGCTTTAGACACTTTTCTTGGCTCCAAAGGGAACTCATGGATCATCCCAAAATTCTTCAATGCTCTGTTCCGTGGAATTTCTCAGGTATGCAAGCCGATTTTCATTTGTAATTAGAGGACAAATTTATAGTGAGTACATAAGGCCAGATTCAAGTGGCATAGGTGTTTAAGAATACATCATGAAGTATTTTGATTTGGTAAACTTTTATATTAAGAATCGACCCCTTCCGGACTATTCAATTGATTATTTTTTTTTACTTTGCTGGAAAGTGATTTCAATTGTCTTCCAGAATAAGCCAACTTTGACCACGACACACCATACGATGAAATACAAATTTCTTTCTCACATCCAAACAGGTGCTATTTGTGAACAATCCATTGTCGGGTCTGTTAATTCTTGTCGCTCTATATTGGTCCGATCTAACAGTTGGTCTTGCGACGACGGCGGCGGCTACAACTGCTATTATTACGTCTCTGGTAAGACTAATTAATATAATTAAATATTAATCGATGCCTTCATTTTGACTCGTTCAAATACTTTAGTGCTTACTGCCACTAAACCCCTTGCCCTTTAAAGGTTCTAGAACTTTTGACCAGAACAAACAAAATAAATATAATTTAAAATTAGTATTTAATACGTCTCGCCAAGGATATGTTGATGAAAGAAAAGGTTAGTAGTTAAAATAATATTATTTTCTCAACTAAAATAATTTGCTTACTCGAATTTGAATTTGAATATTCATATTTTATAGCTTTTCGAAAGATTTTAAATACTTATTTTTATCTGTCATCAGTTTTCGACTAGAACGAACAAAATAAGAAATATAATTTAAATTTTATATTTAATACTTTTCCCCAAGTATATGTTAATGAAAAAAAGTTGATGGTTAAAATAATATTTATTTTCAGAACCACAACTATTTCCTTACTCTAATTTGAATATGCATAATTCGTAGCTATATTCGAGACATTTTAAATACTTATTCTTATTGAATTCACTATAGCTTAATAGCATAAGTTGCAATGAGTGCGATCATTAAAACAATGGTTTAATCTTCTCTTAAGTCAAAAGTCATAACAATAACAACTGATGGTTAACTTGTTTTGAAATGCTTCATAATGAATTGGAATTGTCAGAAGCTTCTAGACTAGACTGTCTACACTTCTAAGAAACAACGAAGCATGTTCCCTTGCGTGCACAGCTACAATATTTTTCATAATGATATAGCACTCATGCTGTTTACGTTTCTAAATAATGACAGGCAGTACAATTTAAAGAAATGGCTACAATCACCCTATTCGAATGACCCGACAGCTTATTTTTTTGTACCACAATGGGTTGAGTGATAATTGCAGCAATTGTATGACTAATTTTTTAGTTGATGAGACAAGATCTCTCTAGCATCCGTGCTGGACTCACTACTTATAATGCTGTACTGGTCGGCTGTGTGACTGCCTCTTTGTGGTTTCCCATTTATGGTGAACATCTTACACCCAAATTATGGGCATTCATTATTGCCGGCGCTAGCCTCAGGTTGGTTGCAGTTACATTTTAAAATTTACTAAGATTATTATTTCAGGGCAAATGAATAAGGTATTTGAATATTAATATGCTGTGACACGTTAACTTTCTCCGCAGTGTTTTTGTCACTTCTGCCCTGGCGAACATACTTTCTTCGTACAAATTCTCTCTGCCATGCCTTACTTTACCTTTCAACGTGGTGACCATTCTACTTTTTATTTGTCTTATGCCACCGGTCCTAACACCACCACAAACTCCAAACACGACAACCGGAATTCAAAACGTGTCAGCACTAATCGAGGCACTACAAAAACTGAATTTGACGGAATTGAACAGGCAAACCCGACAAGTAGTGGAGAAAGTTGAAGATGGAGATTTATTGCCAACCACTACTTTGCCACCAGGAATTGAGGAGATTGAAAAACCTGTGGAGAAAGTGGAGAAAGCTGAGAAAAAAGAAGAAAGTTTGGATTGGGGAAAGGTAGCGTAAACTTATTATTAAATCATTTCAGGTTCCATTTTTAACATATTTTGTGTGTTGACTTTTTTTCAGGTATTTGCTGGTATCATAATCTCAATGGGTCAGGTTTTTGCAGTGGAAAATCTTCTTGGGAGTATTTTAATTTACGTAGCGGTCATGATTTATTCCCCACTCTTATGCTTAATGTGTCTTCTTGGGGCGACCTTGTCAACTTTTGCAGGTAAGCGTGAATTTATCAGTAACGTTTTAGTGAGGCATATTTTAATTCCGTGAAAAAATATTTAGGACTTATTTTCACGCCTGGACCAGTTTATACGACAATTTATGCGGGGATCTGGGGATATAATGGAATCTTGTCTGCCGGAGCAGTTGGTGGTTTCTTCATCGTCTTAACATGTCACAGTTTTATAACAGCGATTGCCAATGTTTTGTTCACGGTGTTGTTACAACATGCCCTTGTTATAATTTTTACAAGTGTAAGTTTCGTATTACTCTTTGAATTGATTTCGTCGTTTAGATGAGTCTTATTAATTTCCAGATTTCTTTAATAGGCGAGACTCCCAGTCTTCACGCTGCCTTTTGTTCTGAGTACACTACTTTTCCTATCCGTGAGTTCGTCGGGGGATCAACTGCCAAGAATTAAAAATATTTCGTTCCCTGAAATGCATCGCTACGAATATATGGAAAATTTAAGAGTAAGAAAACTTAATCAACGACAGATTGAACAGGTGAGGTCTATAACCATCAAGTGTAGTCAGTGCTTCTGTCTAAAGGCTAAGAGTGCATGAGAAATTGTTAATTTGCAATAATGATTTCTTTGACAAAAACATAAAAGCATGGCTGTGATTTAAGAAAATCCAGAGAATTAAATATTAATATTCAGACCTCGTTGCCAATACATGCGAATTGAGAAAATGCAGTTTTCTAAAACGTTTAACACTAATATGTGTTTAGAAAAGCTATATAATGATTTCTCATTATATTGTTTTCCAGATTGAAGAAAAGGAACTCGTTTTAAAGGATGTGCAAGTGGTGACGGACGACAAAGAAACTGAAGTCGCGGACACCAACGGCCAAGAGAAATAATTCAATCAATACATTTTATTTCGAATTCATCTTATTATCAGCCCCGGAAGGACTGAATACCATATAAGAAACTTCGTGGTGAATATCTTTGTAAAGTTTGAAGGAAAAAAGTTGATTTCAATTTTTTCAGTAATGTACATACAGGGCTCCATGCCTCCTGACCTACAGGAGCCTTACGTACCCATGTCTCCTGACCCACAGGAGCTTTACAGTCCATGACCGATTTCAAGTCATTTTTGAAAGGATTGCGATTGTTCTCCACGAATACTAATATTTGCATTTTCGTATAAGTTCCTAAGCTTATTCGCCCTATGCAAAATGAGAATATGTATTATGTATAGAAACAGAATAGACATTTCACAAGCCTTCGTTCAGAACTTCGTTCTAAAACCTATGCATTTAAATATTGATCCGGAGAAGTAGGCGTTACTCAGATTCAAATAAATGGAAACTTAGTGGACTGTAACGTGATAACCGGATGTGTAGAAAGTACTTAACTTACTTAAAAAAGCAATTGTATTATACTCAAGAAAAATGCTTACGCTTTCTCAAATTAATGTTCTAATTGTATGCGTGTATTAAGTTTGTATTTACATATGTTAAGATTATTTACTATTGACTTAATTAGGGCTTGTACTTGTTTATGAATTGATAATAAAATTTTGAAAATCGCAAGACGAGTTTGTCATTTATTTAATTCACCTGGTATTCGAGACGTTAACTTCGGTACCTCATGAAACAGTAAATGTTTTTGGCAAAACCTCTTATGTCCAGATTTTTATCCCCCAATATTGTTGAGCCTACTTCTACAGCATGATTTATCGATTTCATATTTAGGGATTACTTTGTGTTCTGAAATGTAAGGCGATCAGTGAAATGCACCCAGTACCGACGAATGCATTTCGGAGCGATTTCTTGAAGAATATTTCTTCTGTCATTCTTTCTGAGCTCGAAATTGGACAATTACGACAGTATAAGTTACTGCCAGCCCCAACATCTGTATAAATAGTAATGATTATAAATTAAGGTAAAATTAATTCAGTTGGTGGATCTTGTCCTTACCGTTCCAAGAAAGTTGTACGATATTACAGAAAAACCAGCTGCGTTAAGCCCAATATTATTTTGCGAAATATCGTGCAAAAATGCATGTAAATCCGGATGTGGAATTTTTAGGTAACTCCCCTTCAAATATAGCCAATTATAAACTTCTCCCATCTGATCAACAATTTTGAAGTTGAAATTTAAGCGTACAAATAATTTTGAAAAAAATTCAAAATATTTCCAGCCGTAGCTATAATCTCACCTTCTTATGAGCTTCAGCTGCCAATACAAGTGTAAAAATAAGATAAGCCGAATACATCGTTATCTTAAATTTCTTCAATACAGACATTGGTTCAATGTACATGTACATAACGTCACAATAAACTGGAAGTGATCCAAGTGAGAAGGCAAAATTTGTAAACCCTGTAGCACGGTTAACCAGGGCCATATTTTTCTTGAAATCGTAGTAGAGATCCGTAATCTGACACAAAAATTTGAGATGTAAAAGTTATAGGATGAAGGATAATAGGATTCCCATATCTATCTAGAGGTTAATGGCTGGCACTATAATGGTTGTTATTACCTGAATCGGCGAAAATCGTGGATCGTTCAGTCTGGCCAAAAATTGAATTACCATATCACGAAATTGTAAACTTGTAAGAATGAAGAGCAAATCAGTGAATCCATTATATAGATTCATGTGAATATCCACCAGCATTTTTGAGAACACTAAACAAATAGGAACATCTGCTGAGTCTTCCATATTCAAAATCTTACGAGTTTCATTTCTAATTTTATCGAGACTCGTGGTGTCCACTCCACCGATTGAAGTAAAATTTTGAATATGTGATATCAATGTGCAGGCAACCATCGCGGCACAGATAGTCTTTGAAATTGACATCTAGGAAGTACGTAATTAAAATTAAAAAGTATTTGTTAATATTATTTTTCCAAAATTTTGACATCTTTAGTTCCTGTAAGTCATACCAGCGAAATATGGCGCTGTGGATCATCATTATTCTTGTCAAGAATATTCTTAATAAGAATATGTTTATTGAGAACCAAAATTTGCTCGTTAGCAGAATTCTGAATTTTATTCATAGTGTTGAGAAATAATTCAGCCTTTCTCCAGAAAACCAGGCGAATACTGCACATGCTAAAAATAGTGGATATTGTAGACAGAGCGTAAAAGTAAAGGTCAGGGTCAGAGGTTGATGGATAAACCCGTCCGACAAACATTCTGTAGAAGACCAATATTTCCACTACGAGAAAGGTGAAGCATATTACCTGAAACAAAAATTTTATGTACTCAATCAAAGAATGATGAATAAAAATTTTGACGACTCTAACTAAAATTCAGAATGCAGAGGTAAATTCTAAATATGTAACTCTCTACCCTATGAGCAGAACTTCTCCAGAGTTCCCATCGACACGTAGAATTGTTCCATTCAAATCTGAAAGGTGATAATCCAATGTAGTAAGCAAAATCAAAATATACTTTCCAGAGTACCAACTCGGATTTATTTCGAAATATTGGAACTTGTTGAAAAGCTGGAATATAGCTGGGCTTAAATAACTCAAAACTCGTGAGTGGTTCCATGAATGCTACTGTGTTCTTCTTCAAGGTCACTAATAAGAGACATTAGACACTGACATTCTATAATAAAATAGTTGAAAACTAAAAGGAAGCCGTGCGGTTCTGGATATGAGGAGCAATTTTTTCTATTCCATTATAGCA
>JAQFYE010004711.1:0-12972 GCA_034694305.1 Protaphorura glebata
TACTCATGTTTGAAGTCCAGCTTTTTGACTTCCCCGCCTTTCCATGGTTGCCCCAATCGTGGCCTGTTAACCCATAGGAAGTCCGTTCTCACATTATAAATAAACATGGATTTCACAAGCATTTAATGAAGCACCTCAATGAAAGTTTTCTAGAATCCTGTTTCACAATTAATTTATTTTCATGCTTCGTAAATGCTATTTAGTGGGTACACGTAGTATGCAAAATTGACTAAAAGATTTTCAACTCAGAATGATGGATAATATTTTTCACTTTATTCACATTATTCATTCGATAGTTCTTTGTTCACTTCATACGATGAAATAGTGAAAGCAATGGCAATAACATTTTTGCAGACGACAGTTTCTTATCCATCAAAATTCAACTTAACTTTTCTGCAAATTAAGTTTTTCACAAAAGAAATTCCTGGCCAAAGTTACGGCTTCTTGCGCCCGATTTCGAACAATTAAATTAGTCCAATCAGCCCTTCCACCTGCATACCCGTGGTTCACATCTCGATAGTGAATGTACTCGCAAGCCCCGGCGCCATTGTTGTCGTTGATGAGCTGGCAATATTGCGTCTGCAGAAAAGATACCAAAAAAACCAGTTAGGTAAAAGTTTCCACGTGAGCTTGTCCGCTAAAAGGATGAAAAGCGACTGAAATAATATATTTAAAAAAATATTCAAAACGAAATGAAATTACCATATCTGGATCATTGGCCCCTGGGAGGAGTATGGTCGGGCTTCTGATGAGAGCTGCTTCAGAAATATTCACAGAGGCTGGGTGAAAATGGGCAGCAACTTTAATGTCATCGTAGAACTCTCCGGTGGCCATTGCAGAAATTCTTCCACCAAAACAAAATCCGAAGATTCCAAATTCCGTTACACCCTGGCTTTTGTAATGAGCAAGGACTGAGATGAGGTCCTCGCGGACGGACTCTTCCCAAGATGTCTGTCTCACAAATTCGTAGAACTCCTGACTAGAGTAGAAAAGTTGTTACCCGTTCGGTTAGTTATATCTTAGCACGGCCATTATGATCAAAATTTAAAACTGAATTACCGTAAATGACCGATTAAAGCCCGGGTTTCTATATAGAATCCTCTCTCGTTAGTTACTATTAATTCGTCTTCAGGTTTCTATTCGGTCATTTACGCTGACGCTGAACGGATTAACTTACTCAGTCGGGTATGGAAAATGCTCACGCCTCCAGGGCTCCCCACGGAAAAAGTCAGGTAATGCTACACGGACGCCAGTCTCCGCAAATTTGTCGACAATTTGCCAGATATTTGTGCTCGGAGCGAAGCCATAGATATCGTAAACGCCAATCAACATGGTTGTAGAACATTTGTTTCTGGATTCATAAGTTTCCATTCCATTGACAATGGTGATGTCACCCTGGACACTGTATGTTGGCAAGAGGCTGACCGCTGGAAGGTTGTCGCAAGCATTTTGTGGAGCGAACTCTTTTTGGCTGAAAAAATTAAATTAATTATTATAAATAAAATATTTGTGGCGGAGTTCCTGAAGTAATTTTGTTTTGACGCACCTGTTTGACGGCAATACAGAAGCCGAACAAACTGCAAAGGTCCCGACCAAGAGTATAACAAGGATAGTCTTCATTTTGAAGACAATTTTTCGCCGAATTCAACGTTATGGTGGGCTGTAGAGAACTGACTTTTAAATGTGCAAACCCGACACAATTTATTTGATTCCCATGCATTGTGATCTTTGATTTCCTGCACGAGCTATACTATCGATTTAGCCGATGATTTATATCGTGTCAATCAAAAAGTCAGATTCAACCTTCTTTCTAGGATTAAGTTTAGGTACACCTGATGCAAAAGAGATCAGAGCAGTTGGATTCCAGAAACCAAATATTTAGTACAATAGGGCAAATCAAAGTCAATGATGGAGTGGACGCTGACATAACCGGGATTATTCGGGATTATAACTTTTATTGCATTTTATGGTCGTAATTCGTATCCTTGGAGTTGAATGTTGGATTACGAACGTACACCTGCTTAATTTTATGATCTCAGAATGGAAATCCAAAACCTTGAATGAAATGCATATTATTAATCCACGATTAAACCGGCTGTCTGTTTTGATCCGTACCAGGTGAATTGAGTTTGACACTTTAAACTAAACAACTCATTTTACACTCACGTTGGTTATATTATTTTCGCAAACTTGCAAGAACTTGTAATAAAAAGAAAGAATCTGGACTGGTTCGTGAGTACATATGAAAGTGTTTCACAAATTGGATTAAGAGTCACAAAAAGAACATCCCTAAATCCGTGAATCTGTCGAAAACATTTTAATCGAACTGTCCGGATCGACGCAAATGATCTGAATACCACGTCCAAATACTTCCGAAGTACTCCAAGTTAAATAATTAGTCAACTCAATACACAACACAAAAGTACTCCAAAACATTGAATTTCAGAATTGTACTTTATTTTCTTACTACTTCAATCAAGACCCAAACTTTTACAGAAATTCATATCGTATGCTAAAGAAGAAGACAAAGAACTTCAGCCACCTGCACTTCCAGGACTCACCCTTTGAACTATGGTTTTCCTTCTAAAAATGCACACTCGGGTGACCAATCACTTTTAGAGGGTGTTGTGAAGATCAGGATATCGACAGAACGATGGTTATGACCCGTTTCGGAATTGGGATCCATTTGTTAAAAACTTTGCCTTTTTTCAGTATTTCGTCAAACCCGGATTTTTCTGCTAAATTCCAAGGGCTTTGTGATTTTCTCATGGGTTTTAAGACCTCAGCCGTTAGAAATATGACCCGATCTAATAAAACTCTTGCCAAATCAGTCCAAGAGGGACCGCGTAGTGGTGAGCGTGCTCATTCTACAATGTCAGTGGTACGGGGTTCGATCCTCGGTCTGGACAGGTCCAACCCATACTCGGTCCGCGATGCATTTGCATTCGTCCCTCGGTGTACCATGAAGGCCATAAAAGGAATTTGGTAAAACAGTTCGCCCGTCTTACAAACAATTGTTTCAAAAGAGCATGAATTTATTGTCAAATTGTACTCGCGAACATGGTATATGATAATTTGTCACAATTCTTTTTTGATTTGCTGAGTTTAATGATTTAAGCAGTCTTAAGTTTTTCACAAAAGAAATTCCTCGCCAATGTTACAGCTTGTTGTGCCCGGTTCCGAATAACTGTGTTAGTCCAATCTGCCCTTCCACCAGCATATCCATGATTTACATCCCTGTAGTGAGTGTACTCGCAAGCTCCCTCGCCATTATTGTCGTTGATGAGTTGACAGTATTCGGTCTATGGAACATAGAAAAGTGAGAAATTAAGTAAATCTTGCAATCATTACATTTGTTTGCACAAATGTACCATATCAGGATCATTAGCCCCTGGAAGAAGAATGGTTGGACTTCTAATCAGAGCAGCTTCTGAGATATTGACTGACGACGGATGAAAGTGAGCTGCAACTTTAATGTCATCGAAGAATTCGCCAGTGGCCATCGCGGCAATTCTTCCACCAAAGCAGAAACCAAATATCCCAAATTCAGTCACACCTTCCTTCTTGTAATGGGCAATGACTTCGATGAGGTCATCTCTGACGGACTCTTCCCAAGATGTCTGTCTGACAAAATCGTAGAATTCTTGGCTGCGGATATAAAGTATTTGGTCGGTTAATTGGTATCGTTTATCGCAGTATTTCTTGAAAATCGCTTACATGGCTCTGAATTTGTTGATATGGATATACATTATCGATATTGCTCGTGTCGCCATTTAAAAAAATATATCACTTACTCGTTAGGGAATGGAAAATGTTCACGTTTCCACGGCTCCCCGCGGAAGAAGTCAGGTAGTGCGACACGTACGCCACTTTCTGCCATTTTGTCGCAGATTTGCCAGATATTTGTGCTTGGGCGGAAACCATTGATGTCGTAAACGCCAATCAACATTGTCTTGGATGACTTGTCCCGAGACTCATAAGTTTCCATCCCATTTACCATGGTAATGTCTCCAAGGACATCGTAAGTTGGCAACAGTTGAACGTCTTCCAGGTTTGCACAAGCGTGTTGTCGAACAACTTCTCGGCCAACAATTTTGAGGGACTCAAATGTTTCTTCACCACTCGGAATGATCTGTCAATATGAATAATGAAGTTTTGTATGCGTTTATAGGAATTCGTTATTAGGAATAAGTAGTAAACTTTGGAATTAATGGTTAACCAGAATATTATAATTTCAAAAACAAACCTGCTCAGGTGGAAGCATATGTCCAAACTCCCCAGTGTCACGAAGTTCGACTGTCACAGAATATTTAATTCCTGCAACCCCTCTGGCCCAATCTTGGCTTGTGCCAGAAGTAAAATCTAATCAGATTTAGGAGATTCGTTATTCATTTTTCAAAATTTGAGATTCACAAATTTTAAGATTTCCATAAAACTTACAAATTGTAGTGCTTGAAGGACCGACCTTGTATTGCGTTCCATGGACTTTAGTCAAGGCATTTATAGCCTTGTTTCCCATCGCCATCTACGTTCAAAGTTATAATATATGCCGGCTTTTAGAATCAGTGGACGAATATACATTCCTTGGGTATTTTAGGGGAAAAGTGAGATATACATATTGCGTTACATAAAATTTTATAAATTAAATGGGTGTACCGAGTGTTTAAATACCACCCGTATTTAATTGTAGGAAGCGTTACCAGTTTCGACGAAGTTTATCAATCTTAAACAAATTCGTAATTTTATGGTTCAATTCAACTGTTAATACAATAGAGGGTGTGACTTACCATGTCAGAATGGTCTTCTGGCAAATCCGAGGTGTAACCCCAAGGTGTCAGCCACATCTGCAAGAAGAAACGTCGACAAATTAAGACCCCCATCTACAAGACAATTTCTTTGGCCTTATTTAATTGAATTACCTGAGACGCGCTATGGAAGGACACGTAAGCCCACCAATTGGCCTTTGTGTTTGTGATAAATCTAACAATCGCATCGCACTCTGGTTCAGAGCATGGAGATGGCCCATGATAATTGTTTGAACAAGGATCTGGTGAAGTCCCAATCCCACCCCACATATGATCGAAATTTCTATTCAAATCTGTTCCAATACAATTTGAATTTTGGTTGGCACTCCTAGTCTTTCGCCAAACTCTGTCTGTTGTGTGGGCGTACTCGTAACCATCAGGGTTTGAAATTACGAGGATGTAAAGGTCAGCGCCTGTCAAGATATCTTGATGTTGGGAGGAGTTTGTGACGAGTTCGTTTAGCATGTAGGTTACCTATAAAAAAATTAAATTAATAAAAATCGGATTCATACTTTGGAAAAATTTTAAAATAAAAAATATAATTTGCTACCGTGGCCGGGCTAATAAATTCGCGAGCATGGAATGTGCCATCAATGAAAACTGCGGGTTTGTCGGGATTGCCACCTGTCGACAACTTGACGAGACGCAATGGTCGACCTTCCGTACTTAAGCCGATCGTTTGAATGGATACCAAACCAGGGTATTGAACCACCAGGGAGTCCAGCCAATAATAAATCTAGAAACATTGCATGATTATTTAGAGTTGACGTCATTTTTTAATTTTGCTCGTGCCAAAATATGTATTTTGGCATAGTGTGATCAATTTACTGCGTCCATTCGTTGATATGCTTCCCAGAATGCTGCCTTTCCTTCTTGTTGTAATTCTTGGGCTTGCTCCCGTTGATTGGTTATAAGTTTCTCGACATCACTTATTAGCGTTTTGTAGGTGATACCATTGGACTGTAGATATTCGAGTATGGAGTGACGTTGCTCCGGACTGATCATAATATCTGCACCACCAGGGAACGCCGGATCGGACCAGAAGTCTAAAGTTGGATTATTCCGTTGCAGCTCCAAGATGGCGTCAAACTGGGCTTGGGATGTAGTTTCGACGCGGAGAACGTCGTACCTGTATCAAGTCAAGTCATTTATTAACTAATTGGCCTAAATGACGGTCACCTAGAAGAACTCCGATGATGAAAAACACATGGTTGTCATATCTGACGAAGGGATCGGATCCCAAGCATAAGTGTTTTTACCGACTAAATCATGTTGATTATTAAGACAACAATTAAAATTGTTTTTATTTTACGTACGTACCCGTAATAATGTTTGACATCCTTGTTACAGGGCACTGCAAAACCCGAACAAAGGGACACCGTCCACAAGATTAGTAAAACGGCAGGTGTCTTCATTTTGGCAAAAATTATTTTTACCAGTTTCTATACTACGATGGACCGCTCAGGCCAAATTCTAGCAAACTAACTTTTCAGCGTCCGAAACTGGTGTAATTTATTTAATTCCTTTTTATTGCTTTCACTAACATATGTAATTCACACGAGCTTTCTGCCTTTAGCCAATAGGTATTATGATTTATGCTCCGCGAATCACAAATAAAGCCGTTGTTTTTTCAAAGATTAGTTCATGTTTATTGTTTATCCATGAAGTTTGGGCACAACATAGAAATTTAATGACTTGGCCAAATTTTATATGACGTGAAGTGAGTTTGAATCCTTGGATTATTAAAGATTACTCATTTTATTGGAGTTCAATCAGAGTCAAAATGAAATATTGGTCCAGTAGTTGAACCATGAACCCGAACGTAGACATATAACATAAGTAGACAACATACAATACACCTGTTGAGAGTTCTAATTGATTCTCCGAATGGAAAAACCCAGATCTTGAATTAGTTTTTGGATTCTCGAATCGTAACTTTACGTATTTAAACATATTGTTTATTTCTCACCAAAAGTTGCACGTTTACAAAAATGAGGAATTATACATTCATTGGAGTACTTGAATTTTATTATGTCATCAAAGCATGAAGCTGAATTCCCTTAATGTATTTGTATTGGTATTGACACCATGATTTACTCCGTTTAGTTACGATGGAGTGGATTTATTATGTGTTCCATGAAAATCGATATGTTAAGCATTTTATCACCATTGATTTGCAGGAAATCTACTAACATTGATGCAGAAAATAAGAATACAGTACACATGCCTATTCAAATTAATTTAAGGCGTTAATAAATAAGTACGTTCGCTCAAACTGACCAAAGAAGCAGAAGGCTAACAGTCTGTACGACGACAATTTGATGCAATGACATGACGGCTAATCTATCAAGACAACAAAACCTGCCAAGTTGAACCCGAATTTGAGGCATTGATCTTTGTTGTGCTTTCAGATATCTTGTACCACATTTTATTTTCCGAGAGTCCAGAATTTGGTTAGAAATATCTTGAAACATGGCCAATTGGTCCAAGAAGAAAGATGCCAAACCAATACTTGTTTGGCTTACAAAGAGGTAAGACATGATGGTTAGTTCCAAATCCATGGAGATCAAAGTGTATAGAATCCCGATGCTAAGGCACATTAGAAGAGCAATTATAGATGGTATCAGAACATCAAACATGCACTTGTGAAACATATTAAAAAGCACTTGAAAGCAACGATAGTTGTATGTCAAATGCGCATGTGTCCTCAACGAGGGAAGTGATGCGCACAAGTTCGACGGTGAGCTCCTGCAAATTTTAAAATAGTATATTTTGGTACTGCGCTTGTGTGTAGTCGAAAAAACACCGCACTGTCCTTACGGTAAAAAGTAGGCTGTTACATTTCTTAGGATATGGCCGTCAAAAAAGTTGTTCGGAATATCAATGGCTACAACGTATCGAAAATGTAGCCAGATCCAACGGATTAATCTTTTGCCAAAAAGACTGTTTGGTTCTTCTTTCCAGTAAATTAGGGTTAATGCGATTACCTCAGTTCACGGAAAAGTCCCAACCCAATGACAGTTAATATGATAAATATTTGAATGTAGATAAATCCGGCGGTTGAATTGTGAATGATTAGGATGAATTCAACCAAAGACATCAATACTACCACTGCAATGGAGTAGTGATTAGTGTGAAATACTCCGAACAATAAGGCTTCATTTTCAGAACAGATGGGTAAAACTGGCGCAAGACTGTGGAGTTTACAATTCAGTAGATAAGCTATGACTGCTGCTACCGGAATTATAAGTAATTGTAATAGAAAAATGACAGAAATTAAGGGTGCCCAGTTTCTCTTTCCTTTCCGGTTGTCATCAGGATTAAAATATTTGCCTGAAATAAAATGTTCGCCATATTATTACGTGAAATTTTTATAAGAATGTAGATCAAATCTGATATGATTGGAACCAACATGCACGACATTACTACAATCAGACTTACAAATAAAACTCCCAAAGTAGAATAATTCCACGTTCAACACTTCTATTGTCTCTCGCCTTTTGAGAACAGTATGCCAATCAAAGACGAGACCACTTAAAAATACTATTCCTTTTACTATAGATATTATGTCTTCTGGTTCACTGAATCCAAGTTCATTTTTTAACACTGCTACTGCCAAATATATAAGGAGTGAAACTTTCATTAATGAAACGATGAACACTTCCAATGTCCATTTCCAGTTTTCCCAGATGGACATCGGTTTCATATCCACTACACGGCCAGTCCTGGGATCCCATCTGAATGGTCGGCCACAATAATACCCGATCTCGATTATATACCTTGTTACGTCTGCCGTTAAATTCCACTCAAATCTCGGACTGTAGCATATTTTTAGAGAAGGGGTAACCCAGTCGTATAGTTTCACTAAAAGTTGAATTGGGCTATTTTCAAAATCCATATTAGAAATTGTGATTTCGGTCATGGTTCTTTCTTTTTTTGTATTATTATGCTATTTGTGTATCTTGACTGGTTCTTACTACGTAGACTCTTAGTCTAGAAACAAAATTGAGTTTGTTATACCGAAATTGGTGCTCTTACAATTATGGCGCCCTCTCCCTCAGTAGCACCAGAAATGACGTCATGTCTAAGCACTACCGGTATTTGCCACATTGCCTTATGCTACTTGAATCAAACTACGCGACTCAAATTTTGAAAACCCTCATCCACTTTTTGTGACCTAGTAGAGCATTTGCCAAATTAAATTGCTGTGTCCATGTAATACTCAACGATTGACTGGATAGGACTGGAGTGTGTACAGTATTACTTGACTACATAAAAATCCTGTCCTTGGAAAGTCTGGCTGATCTTTAAATGATTAAAATATATACCTGATCTAGCTGTCCGAGCTCCAGGACTTGCATTAGGCAGATAAAACTAGAACTGTACAATTTACTGTAGAATTTGTCTGTGAGTATCCTGTAGTTGACAGAACTGACAAGTTTCTAAATGTATTTCACTGTATTTGATCAATTTTCGTAATCACTAACATTCATTACAATGCCAAACATCGATTGACAAATAATTAATACATCTTATATCTAGTCGTGCATATGGGTAGGTGTATCGCTTTACGATTCCGTGATTGAGATGGGATTCTTTGACATACTGGGTGCGCCATAAATACGTATACGTACGTCTTCCACCTTCGTCTAGCGTCTGAACCAGTAAAATATTGGTTTTAAGATAAAAACAAACATTGTACAAAGTTGAGGGTACAGATAAATACTAATTTTAATTTCATGATTGGATTGCAATAATAATGTGGCTCGTGGAATTAATATTAAAATTACCGATGCTTGACATTGTTTGATACCAATGTTGTATACCGATACCGATAACAATATTTCAGAACTTGTAACTGCGGAACCGACGAAAAAGCAGGACAGACAATCACAGAATAATGATAAGGATCCACCGTTTGACATTTAAAACCAATGCTGAAATTGCTGTCTGTCGTGCTTGGTTGTGAAATAAATTGATCGAAAAATAACAAAAATACATGCATTTCTGAATATCTAGAGAATCGCCACTTCACTACTCTACGAAAGTCGTCAGACCGTTTCTAGTGTGCACAATACAATGTTATCAAAAGAAGTTTGGGAAAGAATGTATATCAGACTTGATGTTTTGCGTACATTTTGTTTAATTCCATTTGACTTAGACCGAAAAACAATCACTCTTCGAGTCACCGCAAGCAAATGTGCTTTTGCGTCAAATTTTCTTATTTGCTGTCACAAAATTCTTAGCCTTTTGTATTTCGGAATATCCCTTGCACTTGATTACTGGTTGAATAATTTGCCTTTCGATATGCTAATTTTGAATCTTTTCTTTTTCTTTGGTACTATGTGTGGAAGTGCCATTGCTGTAGGCATTTGTTACGAGTCCATCGAGGTTGCAATTATCATCAACAACGTCGTCAAAATGGACCGATTTCTCCAAGGTTAGTAAAAGCTTAAGGAATAAAATATATGGTAATCCGCCTATTCAATAATTTCTGGAAATCTAAGATTTTGTCGCCTAATTGATACAACAACTTTATTATAAGTTTAGAATACAGTCCGCTTTTCGCTGTAAGGAAATGTGCGGAGATACGCAGTGATTAGTGATGTTCGGCTATGTGTCATCGAGTGTCAATTAATTGAATTGAATGTATTCATAGATTTACTTCTGACCGACGAAGAAATGAAGGAATTGGAGAAAAGACAATGGTTCACGACATCAGTGCTGAATTTCATTACAACGATGGCAATAATTCATTCCTGTCGTGCCATTTTCTTATTCTATAACGAATATGACCCATTCCGGCGTTACTTATACATCCCAATCGAACATTACTGGGGCTGTAACTCCCTCTGGTGTCAAATGTTATTCATAGGACTATACATTGGTGTAATACGTTTGAATTACGTTTACTTCATTTTCCTGATGTTGGTCTCGTCCTTGTACCTGGAGAGTACGACATATTGGTTGGACTACATTGTTCAAAACTCGAACCTACCAATGCACCATCTGAACACGACGTACAATATTCAGAGAACGATTAATCAGCACATCAACTATTCTGGGATCGCTGAGATTTTAGCTCCCCTTCAACACTGCGGTTGTTACAGTTTAATTATAATCGCTAACTATTGTTCTATAAAATTATTTGGGTCTATTAATTTCGGAGCTTACGCGTTTATGCTTACGGTGTCCCTGAATGCTCTATTCATAAATTTTGTGGGGATCACTCATGCTTGCAAAATTGATATACTTTCGAAGAATGCAATTCAAAAGTGGAATAGAATGGGACATAGTAAGTACTGGCGGAGGATTCTTAAATCATATCCACCAATTCAATTGAAAATTTCAAACGTTCTATATTTTGATCGGAATATGTTACCCAATTTTGCGGACCAGGTCATTGATAAAACAATAGCACTCATATTAATTTAAGTTAGTCAACCCTGTAGGTATAAAGATAGATTTAGCTATGATCAAAAATTAACAGTGAATGTAACTTAAGTGTATGTAAATACATAATATCGGAATAAATGAATAATTATTGTAAACAAACAATTATAGTTTAATAATTTTTAATGAATCGCACACAGAAAATTCGCGAAACATAGCTGACTCCAAATTCAATTCCGTTTTCAGCGCTTCACAGCATGACTGTGACTATGTTCAGAAGTGAAGGAAGAAAGTACAGATTAGTAATTTATATTGATTACATCGATTATGGTGTTTCCATTTGGCCTGGCGAAGGTACACATTTTATTTACAGTCTAGTTATTTCCGCCATTTTTACAGTCTTTTAGTTTTCTCTCCTGGAACTCAAGTTTCCAGCATTTTGTAAAGTTGAGAATAATTGTAATAAATAATTCTTTAACTCTGGCGATGAGTGTCTTTATTTAGGCCATTAACTCTTATCTCGCCAGTTTAGCGTTCGACCTAAGTTGATCTTTTCTGTTGCAGTTTGCAGTCAACAAGAAGCATTCATTCATCAGTTCTTCTCCACAAACAACTCCAGTCCTTGTTAATTTTACTTAGTAAATTGCTCACCATTTTTCAATGGATGAACAATTCTGAACGTGAAGTTATAATTTAAGAATCAATTACCACGCAAAAATCAATGTGAACGTGCGTAATGCGCTCCAGTTCAAAGTAGCCAGTGATATCTGTGAATCCTGTTCCATGAAAATTCAAATTAAGCCGGTAAAGATCTAAAAAACAAAATTGAGCATCAATTTCTTCAAGCATGTTACTGGAAACACACTTTATATAACGTTAAAAATTATTTTGAAATTGTATTCGACTATAACAACCCAAAAGTTGCGGTTCCAATTGGTACGAAGAATAGTTTTGGTAAGTTTAGATTTTAATCGGTTTCGTTCCATACTTGAAACGAACCGATCAGAACCCTACACATAGGATAGATGTATTTACATTCACATTCTCGGATAAAAATAAAATTTTAAGGTTCGTCTGACCAAAAGTATTGTAAAATAGCTTGGTGCTCTTGTACCGGGTAAACTAAAAGTAACTGCTAAAATCGTTTCTACATTTCGGAAAGAAAAACTGGGAATTTGGAAGATAAAAATTAAAGTAATTCATGAATGCATTTTGCATCGCTTAGCATAAATCACAAGTGTGAACGTAAACAAGTATTTTACACTGCTTTTGGCCACATAAGCATTTAAATTCTCTGTTGACATGTTGCGGAAGGTCCGCTGTGACTGTGACATAATCCACTCTGAGCTGAAAGGATACAATTTCTCAAAATCATTATTAAATTATTCTTATTATATTTGTAAAGACTGTTGATATATATATTCTTTTCACATTCGGATTCTCCAGTTTAACTGCATATAAAGTAGCATGTTCTAAGCTATCTACGGATTTGGCTCAATAATATAAAAAATGCAGTACAGAATCATTCATAAGTGCTTTTAATTATATTTATTTTACGCAAAAAATCTATTTAAATTATAGAATTATAAATGTTATATTTTGATATGTGGTTCGATTCAATACGATTTTCTCCACCGAATGTTTCTAAAACATTAGATTTGAAAACAAGCTTTAATCTCTGTTGAATATCGAGTTACTAAGTTCTAGATGATTTTTGGTATAAGTGATTGCTAGGTGTAATATACTTTTCGGCTTAAGCAATGTATTTTTTGGG
>JAQFYE010004712.1:0-12972 GCA_034694305.1 Protaphorura glebata
TGATGATGAGTTTGAGGCTTTCTATCACATGCTCGCAGAAGACATGATGAATAACTTCACCAGCATGGTTTTCACTTGTCAAGATTTTTTGCAACCCGACTACATCAAAGGTTAGAAAATTAATTTATCGTAATTTTAATGTCATTCGAACATCAGGTTGGTCCGGCGTGGTCATTAGTCATTAACTTCGGAAGTGAAATTCCTAAGTCATTTTTGACGTCGCCAAAGTTCCTTTCAAGTGATTCTAAGACTTTGACTTTTTGGTAAGAAAAAAACTTGGACAAATTTTCAGCACAGGGTTGCATGGGATTTCCATGCTAACCTATGTTGTGGAACTTTTTTTTTGCAAAAACTTGAGTCGTACCTAATACAGTGAACTCAAATGTAAAGATATATCCTGTATTTGCGTCTGAAATTAAGTGTATTTCCTCAATTTTTAATTCATTACGTTTTAAAGGTCTCATCAGAGAAAAAGACGCCAGACTGGTAACGATTTTAAAGGACGAGAGCAACCCTTTTACAAAGAAGATCAGTAAGGTTGAATTAAAACGCGCCATAATGGCAAAGGATATTAAATCGAAGGCATTTCGAGCATTCACACTCTACAAGGACTCTAAAGGGGACACAAAACCACTTGAGGAGCTCCTTAGCTACTACGAAGAAAATTTCAAAATCATTAAACTCATGGCAAAAATTCAGCTCTTCGTGGAAGAAGGGAAGAAAGAATTGGTCGGAATCCATGCATCTGATGTCGTTGACCTTGGGGGTGAGGTCAAATTTTTCAGCAATGCTATCGACTTGGCAGATTGGTGGCAAGCGGAACGTAAGATTAAAATCCTTTTAAAGACTAGCCACAAAACAGCATCACCTTCTGGAACATTTCTACGATTATTTGACCTCTCCGGACCACTAAATGATCTTGGTGTGGAGATCGGGATAGCTTTCCCAAATATCTCTGAAGATTTCTCAATGACATTCAAAGTCAGAGACAAAGAAGTTGTGTACCATAAGGAAGAAATCGTATTTGCACTCGAAGTACTTGGTGTAGCCGTAGAGAGTGGAGACATGATGTCAAATTTATTCTACACATTGAATGGCGTCTTATCTGGATTGAACATGACATCTGTAGCTGAGAACCTTCCGGATATTAATAGTCTTGTTCGGATATTCAGGGAATCCCGTGGTGTCGCTATCTGTGAGACTTATCCTCAGTTACTTGCAACACTGACAGAATCTATGCCAACACAATGGAATTTCGTCGTACCACTCCAAGGGATCCTCAGTTCTGTCGAAATGATGAAGTTTTTCCGACAATTGAGAGAATCCCTACCATTGGAACACAGAAATTTGAACTATCGTTGGATCATTGGAAAATTTAATTTGAAGGATGAATTCGATGCTCCACTCCTCTTCGTCTTTCGGGATAATGAGTTACGTGCAATTTGCTTGGATCATTTAGACATTCTCATACTTTTGAATCAATTGAAGATATCTGCGACGAATCCTGACCTCTCTATACTTTCCCATAAAACATTGAAGAAGAATTGTCTGTACCCTGCCAGAGCGAATTTTACGATCAAAGTCCTTGAAGGTGTTGTCTTGGATCACTCCACTTCCTTAACTGACCTCGTCGATTACACGGTTCCAGGATTTAAAGAGGTCAATGACCTCTCAGAGGCAATCAATGTTGTGCGCACATGTGCAGTACGAAATGAGCTTGATGTCCTTAATATGATCGCTACGTTAAGTTTGGCCGATTCCAGCGAGTTGGAAGGTATTTGCTTGGTTTTCATCAATAGGCATGTCAGGTAATATAATGTACGATTGTTTTACATTCCAGAGATTCTGAAGAAACACAGATGGGGAGATGCAGGTTTCCCGAACCTTGTATACGAGAAAGGCAAATGGAAAGAATTATCGAAGGAAATTGGGGAACTGATTCCGACTAAAGCACCATGGCTTGTTCAGGTAGGGTCCTTTCTCATTATCTTTCATGTCGGGCGATTTTGGCCGAATATCAATTAATGTCTGTCCAAAAACAATAGAGTCTTCTGACGTCATAAAAATTACAGGTTGTTGGTAGTGACACTTCGGTTCATTGACCTTGTGTGTTGCAAAATAGTTCAATTCCACCCATCGAGTGCCCATTAGTAAACAAAAGTTACCATAAGGAACACCCTTTTCTTTATTTCTCTGCAAATTCGCATGACAACCTTATGAGTGTCGATTTGTCGGTGACGTCAGAAGACTATTGTTTTTGGACAGACATTAATGTCCTTCTATTGGTTATTCTAGGTGGACGGAGCCATCCGTCAATTAAAGACTCTGAATATTACAAAAAATCCGAGCCCGGAAGAAGTGATTCAAGTAAAAGCTGCCATAAAGTCGGCTGTGGCATTCGTGACTGATTTTACATCAAACGGATCAACCGATGACGGTCCATTTACCTACATGTTCAAAGGGACGATGGTTGACGAAGAAGAGAAATATGGAGAACTAAAAGGAGAGATCGATTCTTTTAAAAAGTCCGAAGTCACCGTCATGCTTCGAGGTGTTCTCAATGCTTTGAACAGATATTTCAATGAACAGTTGGTGAAAGACGAAGAAGAATACAAATTGTTTAACATAAGGCAGCTGAGAATATTGGTAGATTTCTTGGCGTCTGGAATGCAGACACCAAATAATTCTGCAGAATCTGGAGAATCATTCAAATCTATCCTTGTGGATTTGGCTCAAAAGTACACGGATAGAGCGATCGATTCAATGAAAATCCCGATTGATAGTTTCCCTGGCGTTTCGAAGAATATTGAAGATGGTTTCGCAGAAAGGAATTTGTTTAAGGTAGTTGGTCTCCTTAACACTTTACAACGTGATCCACTGCTCTGGGCTTTGGAATTAGAATTCTACAACTTGTACAATCTTCACAACATTGAACCTACAAAAAGAATGATTGAAGCAATGGGAAGAGGGAAGTATACGCCGGCCCAACTCACAACAGTTTGGCTCAATCCAAAATTCCAATATTTGATTCGTCAAGGATTAACTAATGATGCTCTCGTCGAAACAATTTTTATTGAACTTTGCGTAAATCCTGACCCGAAAAAATCAGAGATTCCGAGATTCATTCCAAAAGACGTAGCGGAGAGGTTGAAACCACTCTTCTATAGTTTGGATGAACCTCAGTTCAATTTCGACAAAAATTGGACTAACATTCATTCCGCTGTACAAGTTTTCCAAATCTTGCTCACGCGGAAATTCATTCCCAGTCAATTCGCAGGGATATTTCGTCAAAATATTGAAGTCAACCAGAGCTTGCGAGTAGATTTTGAGACCTGTGGTGCTCTCTTTTATTGGAATCAAGAAGAGAATTTGTTCGAACACCCCTGGGGGTTGCATACCACCCAAAGGGCCTTGGCTTTGTTGATGGAAGCGAACGGTCCAAAAAAGCGCTCTAGGCGTCAACTACATGTAGTCCCACGAGCTCAAAGTGTACCTCCACCCGAACCGCCGAAAGAAGTAATTTCACGTCAAAATAGTACAATTTCCCGTCAAAATAGCACAATTTCTCGCCAAAGCAGTACAAGTTCCCGGAAATACAGCACACTACCCCGTCACGATAGCACAGGTTCGTTTACAGACAACGAGTTCAGTTTCCCCGTCACAGATCCCTGGAAAAAATTTACTATCGGTGGATACTTGGACAAAGTGAGTGGTCAGGTTTACCTCCAGCTTATTCGACAACTCGTTCCACGACCTCTGGTGGAGTACAATGACCTCAACACTACGATGGATCAAATTATCCCATATCTTGTCCAACAGGCGAGAATGCACAATTCCACATCTCTACAGCCCACAAATACAGTCAGTTATATCAAGTACCCACCAGCAGACGGGAGGCCAAGACCAGGCTTCATTGATTTTGAGGTCAACCGTAAGATCGCGGAGGCGGAGAAGTTCCTCATGTCCAAGGCAGATTTGGCTACGGTTCTTTTCAATTGTGTTGATCCTTTGGTCACCCACCACATTTTACTGAGCATGATGAAGACACCAATGGCGTTACCGTTGATTATCCCCGGGATATCCGCCACAGCTAATGCAGGGACCTTTAAGCTCTTGCTCCCTGCACTTCAGAATTTAATTGTTCAGGAGTTGGAAGGTCTAGTTCCGCAACCGCATCTATTGACGAAACCGTTTAGACTCATTTGCACGATCAGAGTTGGAGAAACGGTTGGCAAAGTAGGACGGAGTACAATTTTGAATCAATTGCTCATGACCGACCACAATTTGTTCTCATGTTTTGCGGAACCAGGTGTTGAAAATGGGAAACCAGTGGCAAGGACTGGAATCGTAGAATTTACTTGGCTTGGGAAGTCAACGACGCAATCAGACTTCTACGACGCAGTCATGAAAGACCACTATGCAACAAATCAGCCGGAAATGCTGTTGATGGCCAATTTGCACGGGGATGCATTAGGGTGAGCATTTACGATTACTACCTGATTAAAATGGATTCTTGTTTGGGAAGGCAGTTTGATCTTACCCAATAAAGACGCGTTGTCAATTTATTTGGGCATTGTATATTAATACTTTTTCTATCAATTGTAGGTTTCAAACAATGCTGGACCTCCTCAAAACCTTCACATCTAGTTTCGTCGTTTTCTGGAAAGCAAATAACTGGAACGACCTAAAAGCTAAGAAGACAGAACTAGGGAAGATGATTGGAGCCGGAAGTTCTGTCCTTGACCTCGTTCTTTATCCAGATCAAACTATCATCGACCACGTTGGCTCTCAGAACTTAATTGGAATCGGGAGTGAAGAAGAAATCGCGGCTTCTCGAACGAAACTTCACAACGTGTTCAGAGAGGCAATTGCTTACAAATCAAGAGCACCCTTGCCAACAGTGCGGAAAGTGAGTACTTCAGGTGACGCGACTGCGGACACGTATGCCGATCCTGGCATCTTAAATTTTATCAAACAATGTACACCCACACGTACTTTCATCAAATACCAACTGTCGGACTTTGATGAAGATAACATTTCTAGTCGGGAGTCCCACACGCTCTTAGCATTCATCCGAGAAATGACGGTCCCACGAGTAAAGGAAGCAATTATGTCCGGATTACCAGAAGCGCAAGAAATTCTGAAGACGATGAAGGAACTCGTGTCCGCCATCTTGGCACTTCCGAAAGAAAAGAGAAATTCCGCTCTTACACATTTCTCCTACGAATTGGACTATTTGTCCCGGAAATCTTCTGAATCCGCAGTAGACAGGATTCTGAAACTCAGAGATGAATTGGCCTTGGTATCAGGGGAATTAGACGAACGTGAGATCGCGGAACTCCAAAATGACGTAAAACCTGTGTTGAATCGTCTTGAAGCCAGTACCTTAAGCACAATCGACATTTTTCGATATCTTATAAATTTGGAAGACGATGCGACGCTAATTGACCCGTACGCGGATTATATGAATAGTGGGTTCCCTGTCGAGGTATACCAACCAAGTTACGGGGATGGAGCGTTATGGGGTGACCCCTTGCGGGCAGCGATGGAAGCAATCCCACGGGATACTAAAATTTTCGTCCTATCAACCATCGGACTGAAAGCGACAGGAAAATCCACGCTATTGAATCGATTATTTGGATCAGCATTCCAAGAAGGATTGGCTGGATGCACACAAGGCCTACAAATGAGATTCCTTTGGGTGGAAGAGTCACTTCGAAAAGAACTGAAGGTTGACGCCATCTGCGTTGTGGATTCCGAAGGGTTTGGAGCACCTGAGAATTTAATTGACGAATCAGCTGATTGGCGAGAAAGGAATTTGGCGAGTTTCTTGATTGGCGCGTCTCACTTAGTCTTGGCAAATGTACTGGGTGAATCTATGGTTGAACTAAAGGACATTTTGGAGACGAGTTTTACTGCGCTCACAAGGGTCAATGAGAAAGGACTCACACCGGACTTATTCCTTGTCCAGCAGAAATTACAAAATACTGCAAGCTCTAATGTTGTCATGTCGGAATGGGAAGAATTTCTGTCTAGTGTCAAATCCGTGACGAGAGAAAATGAGTTGGCTATTGGGGTCAGGATCCGCGAGACTTACCGAATGGAGACATTACGTCAAAGGCACAAACATTCTGAGCTTCTTCACACTATCCGACCTTTGACCCCAAACGAGCACTTGAACTCGATTGAGTACCATGCGGACATTCAAAGACTCTATGCGAATATATTGGCAGCTTGTAAGGCATCCTCAAAAATATTGACATTGGGTGCTTGGGTGTCCCACACAGACGCCCTCTGGAATACTCTACAAGAATCAGGGTCACCGAATAAGTACAAGAGCGCTGGTGAGACAAAATATACACTGAGTCTAGTTATGAGTATGGATCAAGTCAAAGGTGCCGTGGATAAAGCGTTTCGATATCACGATAAAATCATAGACGAACTTTTCACTATAGAGGTCACAGAATTCTTCGATCTCGACCCTGCTGAAAAGTTGGACCCTGGTGTAGAGCCATTACTTAATAGAGTTCATGCCAGTCTGAGAGCCGTGATCAACACATGTGAGATCGAAGACGGTTTACCTTGCAAGGATTGTCTTTTTGCGTTCACGTCCAGAGAAACCTTATTCGATGAAACTTTTGGGAAAAAACGAAGTTTTTTGACCGTTGACACAATCACGAACTACATGAATGAAGTACGAGAGTCATTTTATGGAAAATATAAACAAAGGGTCGTAGCCTTGCAAATTGAACATGGGAAGTCAAATGAATTGTTAGGAATTTTGGACGAAATACTTGAAGGTACAGGAGACCACTGGATCAAATTCAAACAGCATGTCTCAACGCTTCAAACGGTAATCCCAGCAGGGCACCGAATTGATGAAGAGGTAAATTTAGAGTATTCCAGTTTGCCACACATCCTGCCATCTATTAGTGATCCGAAATTACCTGACCTGGAAAGAATGGTTGCATTTGATGTCGGGCATTACAATCAAGCCGTTGAGTCAGCCCTAGTTTCCCCGAAACGATTGTTGTTATGTTGGGAGGAGAATGATTGGTTAGTAGCTAAAATGGAAGATCTTCCGGGAGTTATTTTGACGGATAATGGGGTTCAAGGATATCTTGTTGGAATGGTCAGAGAATTGAAGGAGAGAATGGGACAGATTCTACTCAATTTCCAGGATATTTGTGGGGAACAACTTCAACCGAACTTTAAATGGGAAACGCATTTATATGCAATCAAAGTGTTCAAGTCTGTAATGGTAAAGAAACAAGCAGAATGGGATTTGGAACATAATCCCCTCCAGTGTCTCATTGCCAAAAAGGACAAATTCCCAGACGAAATGTTTACGCCGTATTGAGATTATGTTACTTCATTATTCAATTTTGATCTATTTGTTGCAAATTCATAACAAGTCATTAATATTTCGAAGACAATTAAATCAATGATCTTTCAAGTTGGATTTTATTTATTTGTCGCCCAGACGGTCTTTGCACGATTGGGACCCGTCACTGTTATTGATAACACCATTTTCTTAATCTAATTTCATGGTAATCGTTTAGACCGTACAAAATAAGAAAACTCGTCACTCACCCATGGCCACGAGGGGTGCTTTTTAGCCGATTTTTGGTCAATTCAGCTGCATCGATTCGTCAATAAAACCTTTAGAAGTGAACCGAACGGTAGATTTTAAGTTTGTAGTCATTGACTTCCTGATCAACTTTCGTTGAGACTCTAAAAGTTTATCCGTTAATCCGCTAGAACTATACGGACAAGAAGCAATCCGTGATGTATTCTTGACAAGAGTTCGGCCAAATCGGACTAATTCTGTTAATACCATGAACTGTTTGGATCCTTCTGAATTCTTGATTATCGAAATGAACATTTACTTAGTTTTTTATCCAGGCAGGTCCTGGATCATTAAAACTGCGTTCTTAAACGAACGAAGCGTTGAACAACTTGAACGATGGATTCCCGTCAACAAATTGGAAAAGTTCACTGGGGAACCCTTGAATACGTCGTGGCCATCTATTCCTTAAGACGTGTGAATTCAATTATCCTATCTCCATCCGTACATAGAAGCGAAATGCTTCAGTTGACTTTGACAATGAGGCAGACACTACCATAATTATCACAAAAATTAAAATTTCAAATGCTGAGTAAATCTTGCACTCACAAGTCGTTAACTATTCACAAGAGAGTACCACTGGACAGATTCCAAGCGGTCGGAAGGAGGAGCAATTTCTATTGACATGAGGTGACTTTCTGACCGCACTACCAGCACGTGGGAACCCCTTATTAACGAACTATATTACGCCTGGCGTCCTGCCGCATACAATACCTGAAATCACGGTCAAGTCGTCGAATGGAATCGTGCCAATCAAAATCTTACTCGATCAATTAAGGACCCTCGTCGTTCCAGACTTCATGATCACTCATCCTGAACTTTACATCCACATTTTTCATCCATCCGTCCTTACCGTTTCGTCGTCGTCATCCGTGTCGGAGAGGCACAGCGAGGTACGAGGATTTCTGCGACAGGACTTCTGTCCCACGCCTAACGACCCCGCTTTCGAGAGTTAAAATAATTTTCAACCGCTAATTGACTATAATCAGTCCATCTCTCTGCTCATTGCCTCAGTAGACAGATTAAGTGAGAAGCAATTTCATTAAATTAGGATTCATTTTTAAGTCTAGTTACAGTCGGAATTGACGACACTCACTGATGAATCAATGTGATGTATTTTACGCTTATGTTGTATGAGCTATGGAGTTGATGACTTACATAAATACGTATCCAATCCAATGCGGCAAACGCATCGTGATGGACAATTCTTCGCTTGCAGAGATGAGCCGGGGGCAGAACTTGGAAGGGTATCCAGAAAATGATATCCAGGAGATCCAGAAAATGATATCCAGGAGATCCAGAAAATGATATCCAGGAGATCCAGGAAATGATATCCAGGAGATCCGGAAAATGATATCCAGGAGATCCAGGAAATGATATCTAGGAGATCCAGGAAATGATATCTAGGAGATCCAGGGAATGATATCCGGGAGATCCAGGAGATCCAGGGAATGATATCCAGGAGATCCATGAAATGATATCCAGGAGATTCAGGGAATGATATCCAGGAGATTCATGGAATGATATCCAGGAGAACCATGAAATGATATCCAGGAGATCCAGGGAATGATATCCAGGAGATCCATGGAATGATATCCAGGAGAACCATGAAATGATATCCAGGAGATCCATGAAATGATATCCAGGAGATCCATGAAATGATATTCAGGAGATCCATGAAATGATATCCAGGAGATCCATGAAATGATATTCAGGAGATCAAGGATATCCAGGAAAGAACTCAAGGAAGTCACGTGGCTTAATAGTGACGACTAGGTGGAGGGATCCAAAGAATTAGTCCTCTTGGTCAATGTTCATCGAGACGCGTTTGGAATTGGAAAATTTTCTGCACGATTTATTGTCGCCGTTAGCCACAGGCTACAATGTCGTCGGGTCTGCAACAAATTGGAATGATTTGATTTAAAAATAAAACAGGTCGCACTGGAAAAAAATTATGAGAGTGAATAATCAGGCTTGCCTCCATTTGGTACCTAGTAGATCCGACCGCACTTGCTAGTCAGGTCGGAGAACATAATACACTAGACCAGATGCGATCGGCAGAAAAATTATTTCGAAACTGAGAAGTGCAGAAAACTCACAATCGTGGTCACCATTTAATATATTTCGGGACGCGATTCAAACTTTAAACAAAAGCCAGCCGTTGCCATCCAATATCCCAGATCAGTGGTTCCATCTATAACCACCTCGGAATCTACAGCTATATTACACTTCGTTACAGTTAGAGTATAATTATGGGTGCAATAAAAAGGTGAGCCAGAGACATCAATTTGGTGAGTTCATCATCCGTTGCCAGATGTGATCTGATTTATTCGATCGCAATGATCGGCTTTTGTATCAAATGGTTTAACATATAATTCATGGTAATTAGTTCATCTAATTAGTACATTGGCATTCTGCTGATTAGCAAGGCTAAAGAAAAAGGATGTAATAATAATAATATTACATTGACATAAATTGCGTTGACATACATACTATACATAACTTAACCTACATAATTATTGCGTACCTAACATTACAAAAATGGACATCCAAGCAGTGAAGACACCCTTGGAACGCGAAATGGCGCCTAAGGATGAAAGCAGTGATATCCTTGATCAGCCATTATACTTATTTTCTCAAATATTAGCACTCAGTCCTACTGAAAGAAATATGGCCTTCGCGTACGCATCAGTGTAGAGCTGGAGTATCTTTCGGCAAACTCATCCGCGGTGCACATCAGCCGGTTACAAGCTTGCGAGTCCGACCTCAGATCCCTTAGAGAATCAGACGATAGTGAGAATTACACGTTGTGGCTCAAGGCACATATTAAGCTTGCATTGACAAAACTGAATGAGAATGTATTCAAGACTTCTGATTTCTTCGGAGCTCTACTTCACAAATTCGGGGAACCCTTGAATCTTACAAAATTCTACGAGTATTTTGTCGATACCGCTTATCCCGTCGAATTTTTACAAGGGCATTTGCGAACGGAGACTCAAAAGATGTGCCTTGCCCTTCACCGATTGACTATTGTTTCAACAAGTTTTTGAATATCAACCCTGGATTACGTGTATTCGTGCTTTCGATTATCGGACTTATCTGGGCACTCAAGTCCACACTGATGAACATGCTGTTCGAACAGAGATTCAGAGAAGGCCCGGGTGGTTGCACGAAGGGTATTGCGCTCAAGATTCTTTGTTTGGAAGAAAACTTGCGGACTGATTTGGAATTCGATGCTTTCATTTTACTTGACACGGGAGGGACAAGAGCAAACTATAATTGGTTGGATGATGAGGCGACTCCGAGGGAGAAGTTTACTATAAAATAGAAAGAGAATCGCCAGAAAAAGGAAAAACCATTCGCGAAATTTATAATGAATTGGTTGAGACAATTAAGACGGCAGAAGGATTATCTCATCTAGAGACCTGGTACGCCATGAGCCAAAAATACTGAAAGTGCATGCTGACCTGAAGGGGAATCCGGCAAACGCCGAAGATCTCAGCGAGCTTCAGAAATCCATGGAACAAACCAAAAAACTTGATGAAATTAAAACCATAGTTGAAATGACTTTCCGGAAGCACGGTAAAGAAATTCTTCCAAGATATTTAGAATCAATCGGTAATGATTTAGTGGACAGTCAAGCCATCTTACTAGGATTGAAAAGAGTACCATATTTGTGTACTGAGGAAACAGATGAATCACTTTGTTGTTCCGAGTGCAAAAATGTAGTAAAACTCGTCGACACATTTTTGCAGAACTATCCGGATAATACCACGAGGGACATCGTCCGAACATACGTACGAAATGTTCGTGATTCCGTACGGGACAAATGTATACACATGGGATTGGCTAAGGTACTTAAGGAAGGAATTCGGAGGAGAGTTATCCAAAGAACTCGACGCCATCTTGGAAGACTTTAATGATAAAGAGTTGTGCTGGAGAAAATTCAAGCAAATTGTGTCCACTCAGATCCGCGTGATTCCAGGCATTAGATACCTTGAATCGGGTATCGTTGTAGAGTACAAAATGTTTTCATATTTGATTGACCGGCTACCGTTTACCAAACATTCGGCCTTGGACACAATAATAAGTAATATTCCGGCAATTGACTTTGAGCGGTCGTGGTCGTCCTCACCTATAAATTCAGGAAGTAAAGCAATCGAAAAATTGAATTGCAAACAAGCCCGGTGGCTACAGATTCAATTGGATGGCATCGTTTTGGCGACCGCTAAAGAAATCGAACTCGGTGGAACATGTGGTGGTAGTCTCGGCATGGCTCGTTCGATTCTTCAAAGAGTCATTACTGTATTGGCCGACTTCGAGACAAGAAACTTGGTCAAATTGCTGCCTGACTTCAAAAATGAGGTTCATTTTTATACGTTGGTTGCATTCTGACACCCTGTACTACAATTCGAAAGGCAATGGAATCTGGAATATGGGTTGCTACAAAAATTGGACACCAGACGAAAAAAATTTCCAGCATTATTTACAGATAATTCCGTATAAATAGACGAATTATGTGCGTCCATTAAGTCATAGCATAAAATCCATTTATTACAACTAGAATTTCTTTATTAAATAATTTTTGATACTCATATTCATTTAACTACAAAATCAGTGACGGCCATTTTGAAAGCATAAGCAATTATTTCGCTTAAAAGACAAGCCAAATTACCTACTCTATCTGTTTGGCCAAGAAGTTCAAACATTCTAACACATTTAACTATTTAAGTTTGTATATTAAGAATATTTGTTTCAGCTATTAGGGCTCTTAGTCTAAAGTGTTTTATAATTGTCAATCACCCCTATTATTAAACCAAGATGCTTAAAATTAATGGTTGTGTTGCATTTTTGCAAAAATGCTTTGCAATGCTTAGGTTTGCCCACATTCATTTAAAAATTTCAATGCATGTAATGTAAAAATTCAATGTATTTAGTAAGCTTTAAACCTGCAGGGTGAATCCAATTTCATTAACACCGATATACAAAGATGTTAGTTTGAGAAATATTTGCTTGTATTCTTCATTAATTTTAGTGAGGTAAGAGTCAGTATCCAGAGCGTAAAAGAGGTGATTAATGTAATTAATTAATATTGATACTATTAATTAATTTGAGTAGAATCACACCGACGTCATTTCATTAAAATTTCAAATTATAGTCTACAACATTACAACATAAACAGTCACACAACCGGTGTAGGAGGGCTGAAAACACTTCCCTGGTGAAAACACTCCCCCAGTGTTTTCAGCCTAGGACGATAACACTCCATCAGTGTTTTTATCCTAGGATGGAAACACTGGGGAGTGTTTCCTTCCTAGGAGGAAAACACTCCACCTGGGAAATTA
>JAQFYE010004713.1:0-12971 GCA_034694305.1 Protaphorura glebata
GTATTCTGTGTCCCTTGGGCATTCTTTGTATGGAAGACAGTGACTGAATAAAAATTTAGTATTCAAAAAAAAAAAATATAAGTGTCGGAAATACTTTTATGTTTACTCAAAATTATTATGCACTATTTTTCAAGAAACTCGATATTCCATATTAATTATAAAACGAAGCAAAAGTATAAATTTCTAAACAAAATTCGGAAGCCATCAAAATACGAAAGTTGTGTAAAAATGGGATTGAGCTTCATTATTATAAGCTTTGAGTTTTGATATACGTGCGGTGCTGGGCCAAATTAGTTTACAGCATTGATTCAATTCAAAGTAATCCAATTAAAGCTAAGTGTGAGACTTTGCGTCTCAGTTTTTTGGATTTACCCGAAAAAGCAAAATTCTCGTCGAAGGCAATTAATTTTAATAGAATTGTACATTATACATAGTATATAACGTGTATTATGTCAATTTTAAGAAAAATTGCAAACTTGTGAGTTTTTTCTCGAGAGTGTACCGTCATCTCCTTGGCCTAAGGACAAAATAAATAGAATGATCACGTCTAAAGTGTATGTTCAAACCAAACATATAACTGATTCCATTTGAGGTCAGTTGATTCAATTTAAAAAAAAAACATCTTCGGATTAAGGAATTTCATTTTTTCTGTTCACCGTTTTATTACATAGATGTTTACTTTTTGATGAGTTATAAATTTCACTTTCTCGTAACTCGTCTATAGCCTGCGACACAAATAATTTGCTGAGAAATGCTAAAAATCTTATTAATCACCCAGTCAGTTCCAATCCCTGGTGAACTTTAAACGAGAGGGTTACTGAATTCTAGAAAAAAAAACTGCTGAGTTGTATTTTATATTAAAACTGTGTTACACCGGAATCACTCAAAGGGATTGAGCTTTCCGATTCTACAATTCCATCATTGCAAACTCCAGTGCAGAAATTGCCAGGAGTTCAAACCTAAGAATGATGATTCATTAGCAGCTCGCATACGTATTTGATGTTTGATCTCAAGAGCTATTAGACAACAAAATCTGAGAGTGTGATGCTGGTTAATATATCAGTAAAAATACGTTTAAAAAAGTTAACATGTACGTGTAAATGCACGTTTCCTACTGCCAGGGCTTTCTCCAGCCCCTAAGGACGGGCTATCTTGCTAGTTGACAAATAAGATGTTTATATCTGTTATTTAATCCACTGAACTGCACATGCAAAATGCTAGAATCAGACTTCTCCACTTCGCCTTGGTGAGGGCTCGATCTCTCGTGCAGACATGGTGTTATGTGGTTGGTTAAATGAGTTCCTTTTTCTACCAATATGGCTTGGCTGCCTTCTCTAACGTTGAAAACTCTTTTACTAGGAAAAGATACGGTCATGTTGGACTAATTCTTCGGCGAATTCCAATGAATCGAATGTGTGTATTTTTCTATTACTATTTAACTATGATTCAAATTTTCTGAAAATTTTAAAATACCATTTATTAAATACACTGGAAGTTGAGATTTCATTGGGAATTATCCTTTCGTTTATTTGTAAATTGTTTTAATACACTAAACCCTTGCTATAACGCACGAGCAAAGGCTATGAAATTAAGTACGATATATTGAATGTACGTTAGTTTCGAACAACTTAACACTGACTAGGTGTACACCGCCAATAATTTACCCACCGTCAAACCGAGGGTAAATTAGCACAACGGTTTAGTGTTGTAGAGGAAAAAATCAAAACAAAATAATCGTATTTTTATGTATTCATGCATGTCCTGCAGTTACATGCAATGCAATGCAATTTAACTCTAACACGTACACACGTAACATACTCAATAATTCATTACAATTGGGTGATTTATAAACTTATTTCACTTATTTTTGATCTTGAAAGTTCTAGCTGCACGCAAAGGCTAAAAGAAGGATTTGATGATTTGATGGGTTTTCGAGGTCATAATCAATCTATGTATATAGACAGAAATTGATGAAGAGAATCTTATCTGACTTCTGAGTGACCGACATTGATATGACGTACGTGTAAGCTTGTGTCGGAAAATATTTAAGGTTTTTACCACACATACATGTTAAAATCATTTTATTTATTTTTTGTATCACAGGAATTGTTGAATAAATTGGCGAGTAAATAAAATAATGGTTTGTCCTATTTCATTTCCTATAGACAATACATGTACTTGTTACTTAGAGGGGTATTAGAATTATTATGAAATGTATCCATCCTGTTACGCATTCCAAGTAAAAAAAAAGCCCACTTTTTGACTTAAGAAATTGGGTAAACCCCCAATGACAGAGGAAAGAAAAAAATCTGGAAAGGAACCGGTTAGCCTTTCCATTTCCAACTTCATGCAACCTGTAAAGTAAATTACCTCACCTGCAAGGTCAAGTCACGGCTAGTAATTTTTACTCAAACACTTTACACGATCACAAACTTTGAGAATTTTCATTTGAATTTGACGCCCCTCGTCCACAATCTGAACTACGATTCTCTGAGGTGAACACTGAACAATCTATGACCAACTTTCGTCGGTGACAGTATCGTCGTGGTCTTAAGAATATCTAAATCGATGCAATGGTGGTCTGAACCTGTAATTGCATGATAAGGCATGGGCAGGGCCGTAATCAAAAGTTTGTATTGATGACATGTTAAAGAAATGAATCTCTAATACATCAAAATAATGTAAATAAAACGAACAAATTATTGAATATCTCGTTGATAAAACGAGGCATATTTGATAAATGAAAATCGCTTATATCTTATTATAGTGTATTCCCATTTTTTGTTAATAGCATAGACCAAGTTGAAAGCGGTGTAAATTATACATATTAACATATTATGATGTATTTGAATTTTTCACTGATTAAATGAGGCGTAAACTGATTATCTGAATTCCTAATTACTTGGAAATGTAGTGTGTTTCGTATTAAGGTAAATTTGAATGCCTCGGTTGATAAAATGAGTGTGGCGGGTATGATATGTCGGGATTACCTTTTTTCTAATACTTTATTTGAAAAGGTGGTAATGAAAATATTATTTAGTTTTATTAGCACTGATTTGAATTTTTAAGATAATTAGGAATATAGATTACGAGCGTAAATAAATACACTTCGGTTTCTTTTCGTTTGTGTCTCAAAACCATGATTTGGCCTCGATCCTAATAGAAGTATAAATAGACACGTCGGCCATCGCGACACACAATTGCCAATTGCAATTAAAAGAAGCCATCAGTACTGTACGTCCGCTTTGGATGAGATACGCGATGGCCGCCCGAACGAGCCATTCGGGCTTCCTCACCAGCTTGAAGGAAGATCTCGTCAGGTGTCCGGGCGGCCATCGCGTATCGCACAACAGTATGTTATTTGTTACATATAAATTATCATCCGAATTTCTCACTAAAATATGGTGTACCGTAAATGATAGAATAGAGCCCCGGGTCTCTAATTCTACAATTTGTTTTTGAATAAAGTCCCGGGCTTTATTCGAACCCGGTCCGTATGTTCACACGGGCTCTCTTTACAGGCTTCTTCTACAAATGTTTTAAAATCAGATAATATATAACAGATAATAATATCTTATTTAGTACACAATTAGCAGTAAATAATGTAAAAATCAACAAGTTACACTAGGAAAGCATCGTTTTCGATTTCATAATTAGGTAGACCCTCATTTGATTGTTCAGCACTACTCCATATTCCAGTAGCTCCAGCCCAGTCTGTAATCACCTAATTTTGACATCGCTATCCGCAGAAAGGATCGACGATTAGTCCTCATTTCAAGACTCATAATAAGTCTGATAATGAATTTCAATTTCAGTGGCTCAAATTAAGAATAATAACAACTTCGATTGAAATCAACACGTTTAAATTAATGGAGCTTTCCCACTCAATTTACATAAACTGTCATAGAATTTAAACGAACACGGACTCAATTTGAGGTCAGGGATGTATTGGAGCTCTATTTCCAGACTGCGTTTTGACTGGGGTTTTAAATCGCACCAGGACTCTAAGCAGACTTGGGTCAATTACATTGGTAATTGTAATTTCAATTACAAAATACAATTACAATTACGTAATTGTAATTGTAATTAATTACTTGAAAGATGTCCGTAATTGAAATTGTAATTTGTAATTGAAATTACTTTTTTCTCAATTACATTTGTTGACTAGTAAAGATTGAAAGAAGTTTTGGATAGTGAAAGAGAAAATGCGTTTTTAGTGCTGGAAAACACAAGAAAATATATATTTGAAATTGTGATTTGAATTGTAATTGTGATTGTAATTGAAAATACAATTACAATTACGTAATTGTAATTAATTACATCAATAATTTTACATGTAATTTGTAATTGTAATTGAAATACTTTCAAAAGTAGGCTGTAATTTGTAATTTGTAATTAATTACATTTTCAATGTAATTGACCCAAGTCTGATCCTTTCATACTGTACTTTTATCTGACATCCAAAATTATGATTTTATTCCGATCGGTTCTCAGGTTGTCATTATTATTGGGTCAGTAATCGGATTCAGGACACATTTCCATGCATTACGGCCCAGCCATTTTAAACTGAATATTTTAGCACAAAGTAAAAGGTGGCCAATTATTTTTACACAAATCCAAATACACAGTTTTGGTGTTACTTATGAGCTTGATTGACCACTGCCAGTAATCTTGAAGGTCAAATTCCAGGTCACTAAATTTATTCTGTCTCAAATCCAAATAAAAAAGTTGAAGTCACTTTTAAACCTCAAAGAAGATAACATTTGTGGTCTGTGGGAAGGTCACCAAATCATCCAAAAGTAAAAAACAGTATCCAAAACTTTTCACCACACACACGCGGCCTGGGATTCCATCCCTCAGTGCCCTCTTGTGTAGGAGTATGGTGTACCACTTTCCATCTCAATAGCCGCGGAGAATTAAATCAATCGGATTTGAAGGACAGAACGAGGACCGGCGAGGAAAATTTTGGAAAAAAAATTTGATTTATAGATTAAAAAAAAAACAAAACAAAACGAATATAGTTGTTTTGTTTGTATACCAGAAATATTTGTGAAAGCAAAATTTGATGGAAATTGTTGAAATTTGTTCGTCGTCGTCCATCATTTGACTGGCTGGAAAATTAATAAAAGGTAATTGGAATTACACTGACTCAATACATTTTTTAAATTTTCTGTCTTTACTGGTTTTTATCAATTTATACAGTATATACAGTGCAATTGTATTATGGTGTTTGATTTATAGAAATTCTCAAGGAACCTTGACTACGCTCTTCCTGTAGGTATAGTGACCCCAACCACCAACAATATGACACGTCATAGGTTAAATATTTCCCATTCAATCCATGCACTTCACATTTGGTTGCCGTCGGGATTTCATTATTCTCAACAGTGAAGAGTTCGAAAATTATTTTCACTACTGGCTCATCTATGTATAGTGAAGATGTTTTATTTATCTTGGAAATTCTAGAAATTTTAGCCTGAGGCCTGACTACTCGGTTCGGTTCCCAGGAAGATTTGAATAAGTGGCGACCGGAAGGGTCATCTCTGTTTCAGGTAGGGCAAATGGATACCAACCCTGATTTAAGAACAAAGTTAGAAAATGTATCTGAAGGAAAATAGAATTTGAAAAGAATTAACTTTTTCCAGGAATTCCCTCGACTTGAGAGTCGCCAACCGTTACACGACTAAGACAACTGCTGCTGAGTGCATTTAAGAAAAAGGTTACATGACGAATTCAACTCCGAATATGGATTTACACACGTACGTCAAACAAGCATTGCAATGCACATTAATTTAAATTAATTATTTTTGTTTAGGATTTTTATTTTTATTTTATTTTGTAAAGGGTCCCCGTGGCAATGTGGAGTTTGGACACCTATAACAAGTCTACACACGTGGTTGTTACAGACAGAGATGACAGAACGGACGAGGCAAGGAGGAATTATGTGTCACCGCCTCCAGCGCCTGGTGACCTTGACCCAAGAGAATCTTTTACGACTGAAGTGAGTCAAAGACTGGAGTTTCAAGATGATGACATTGAGAATTGTGATGAGCAACTACAGCCTGACTCAAATTTTATTTTTACTATGGAGGAATTGTCTTCGATTAGTTTGATTCTAACCCTAGCGAATGACAGTCACCAACCACATGCCCACACGTACTGTGCTGGAGAATATCTACTTTTAAATGGAGTCTTGACACCCGTCCCACCTGGTCCACATGAGCACGTGGTTGTAACCGACGGAACAGACGCGACAAGGAGTACTGAGGTATCAATTGCGTCCAGCATGTCCACGCCTACATCAGCATTTGGTGACCTTGACCCAGGAGACTCTTCTACAACTGAAGTGAGTCAACGACCGGAGTCTCAAGATGATGATATTGAGAATTGTGATGAGAGACCACAAATGTGGCGTGACACAAATGTAGACACACTGAGGGAATCATTGTCTTTAGAACTAGAACAAGACGGAATTGACATTCAGAAATATGCAGCGGCTGTAAAGAGAAAGAAAGCATTTCCCCAAGCCACAAAAAAGACACGAAAGATTGTACCGAAAAAGCAAGCTTCCGAACTCCGCATGAAGGACTTGGGAAGAAATTCCCAAAGTTCTCACCTTCTAAAGCTTCACAAATCGACGGGGATTCAAGGGAAATCACCTGATTGTGGCGCCACTACCTTAACGGAGAAAGTAGGGGAGAAGCCATTCAAGTGTCAAAAGTGTGGTCGCGGATTTCTTCATGCATCCGAATTGGCTGCACACGGACTGACCCACGCTACACCAGAATTACACAGGTGTGACTTATGTGGAGATTTTTTTGCCCTTCTTTCTACATTTACTAAGCATAAATTATCACACGCCGGAGAATGTCCAACTATCCAGGAAGCTTTACACACAGTCGAAGATGTAACCCAGGAGACAGTGGATAAAAATGTGGAGATTGCTGACGACACAAGGAATGATTTAAATGACGACATTGGAAATGGAAATATCAGCTCAGGTCTTCAACTCTCAGAACAAAATTCAATCGGTATGTTCTAGAATAGTTTGACACCTGAAAATTTCCTATTGTCACTAACCGTTACCTTTTAATTTGGCATTCCTCGGACTAACCGTTCTTTTAAAAAAATTAAGTTCAAAGTTTGGCAAAATCGGGAAGTCAATTAATTATATGTATTTTCAACTGAAGGAGTCTTTGTTTAACTTTAATTAATCAATTTATTGTTCTTTTTGTTTAAAAGGAATATTGTCGGAGAATGGAACAAATGACGACGTTGAGAACAGTGCGAGGCCAAAAGGACATGTACACCCGAACTGCGAGAACCTAAATTTATCCGGATCCCTGGCAACCTCGCTCACTCATGCAGACGCGCATGTGACCAATGCAATGAACACGAAGAATCAGACAGCAGAGGTTGAAATTGAAAATGAGTACGACATGAGTGTTGAGAAAAGGAAACCGTTGACTCAAGGCACAACGAAGACACGGAAGCAAAAGCAATTAATTTTACGTCCAATCACTGGGAGACAATCAGAAAGTCTCATTCCAAATCCACGAGTGAAGTCCAGAAAGAAACAACCCTCCGAACGTCGTGACCTGGGAGAGAATCTTGAGAGCTCACAGGATTTAAGACTCCAAAAATCGACGATGATTGAGGAGAAATCTTCCGACGCTTCTACGAGGTCTCCACAAAAGTCCGGCCGTCTAGCACAACGCAAACGTAGCCCACCAGTCGAGCCGGCGCACCACATTGTGAGCGACGGTGAGGAAAGTTCCGATGAGTCTTTGATTGTTAGCGCAAAGGTGGTAAAGAAAAGGAAAACACTTTCCCAAGTCAAGGAGAAAGTCGGAAAGCACAAAGAATTAGAGTTACCGAAAGAACGACCATCCAGACGTGGGGTTTGTGACCATGGCGAGAATTCTCAAATTTCTCGCGATTTAATACGTAAACCGACGCACACAATGAAGAAAAAGTCTAATGTTGACTTGCCTACAAGGGCCTACCGAAAATCAAGCCGTTTATCCAAAGAGAATGGTGAGAAAGCAGGAAATTATGAAAAACTCGGGATGAGTTCTTCGGAATTGTCTAGTTCAGAATCAGAAATGGAAGAGTCAATCTCCCATAAAAGAAAGAAGAAGACAACACAGAAAAAAGGGGGACGACTCGAGTGTGAGATATGCGGGTTTCGTTTTCTTTATCCATCCCACTTAGATAAACACATGTTGACCCACACTAAACAGAAATCACACAAGTGTGGTATATGTCAAAAGTCTTTTGCCCGACAGGATAGTTTAACTCGACACGAATTGGGACACACTGGAGAAAAATTTTTTGAGTGTGATGTGTGCGGAAGACGTTTTACCCAGGCTGGTAATTTAGCTGAACATAAATTCACACACACTGGAGGTAGACCGAAACCGTTTACGTGTAATATCTGCGGCCGTGGTTGTGGATCTTCGTCCGAATTAGGGAAGCATAAGAAGATACACACAGGAGAAAAATCCTATGAGTGTGACCTGTGTCAGAAGCGTTTTACCGTTGCCTCTAGTCTAACTAGACACAAATTAACACACGCTGGAAGGAAAGACTTTAATTGTGACCAATGCGACAAACGTTTCGGCCTACGTTTTCATCTGAATCAACATAAGTTGATACACACAGGAGAGAAGCCACATAAGTGTGTTATGTGCGATAAGTGTTTCACACAACGTCCTACTTTAAACCAGCACATACGAACTCACACTGGAGAAAGAGCACACAAATGCGATGTTTGCGACAAGGATTTTTCTGATCAATCCACTCTGGCTGGACACAAATTGATACACACTGGAGTAAAGGCACATGAGTGTAAAGTATGTCAAAAGTCTTTTATCTCTAAAAGCTCTCTCACTAGACATAAAAGAAGGATGCACGCTGGAGTTAAACCACATCAGTGTCGTATGTGCAATAAGAGTTTTGTAGAAAATTATGAATTAGCAAGACACATGTTAACACACACTGGAGAAAGACCATACAGATGCGATGTATGCAAGATGGGTTTTGGTGATCAATCTTATCTAACTAAACACGGATTGACACACACTGGAGTTAAGCCACATAAGTGTGACATATGCCAAAAGTGTTTTAGACTCAAATATGCTCTTACTCAACACGAAACTATACACACTGCTGAGAAGAAATACAAATGTGAGTTATGTCAAATGTGTTTTAGACTCAAAAAAGGTCTCACTCAACACAAGAAAAATAAACACACAGCCAGACATCCCAAGGTACCTACCTGGCCGGAGGACGGGCCCCCACCCCCTGGCCAATGGGTAAAGTAGGCCCATACCCCCGCCAGAGGCACGTCTGCACACTGCTCAGAAGATATACAAAAGTGTGACTTCTGCAAAGAGAGTTTCCGTAGACTTCACTTTTTGAGACGTCCTAAAATTAAATCTCACTGAAAAAGAACAAAGGAGACGAATAAAAAATAATTTGGTCCTTAATTCTATGGAACACCATCATTTACAAAAATTCGATCTGGTTAACGTAATCCGGTGTGAATCCACTGTTTACAATATTTTAGGATTCAAATATTAATATGGTACAAAATATGACTCTTAAAGTAGTAAGAATATATTATGTGAGTATTTGTCGGTCTCTCAACCTCTTTATACCAACTGCATGAATACTTAATAAAAGTTTTTAAATGTGACCATTCCTCGGGAAATATTTTTATTTACATTCAAGAAATTCAAGCTTTTCACATTTTGCCGAGAGAGGAGAAAATTGCACATTTAATCATGAATTCTTTCATAATGTCTGACGTAAATCACGAATTTCTTGCGATATCCTGGTTAGAGACGATACCTCTATTAATTTCAAAAAAAAATCAACGACTAAATGGATTTTGTAGATTTTTAAGTAATTTATTTAAGCGTTTACCCTAACAGAGACTACAGATAGAAACCAACGAATTGACGATAATTACTTCACTGGTAATGAAATATGATCTTGATCCTCGTATTGTGTGAGTTAATGAGCTTATTTTATAGTATTTGTTGTGTCTATGGCAAGTCTTCCCATCCTGATAATTATTTTTCAATAATTTATTGATAATTTTAATGACTTCCTTCGGTTCAGTACTTTCTAATAACTCTCGTAGTCCCATGTTCTTCAATAATTGTAATAAATTATTTAGCCGTGACTTGAACACATGAAACGCTATTCAAATAACTGGACTCTTCACATCTGAATATAATGTGTGTGCTTGACATGCAAATTCAACATATTTTACATATTATGCAATTTTCTAATTTAGATTCTGACGTCATGTGAGTATATTTCTGGTTGGCTCAGTATTACAAGTAATTTATGGTTGAGACCACGAACCTATATAGCTTTGTATTACCTATGTACATATAATTTCTACTACATTCAACCGCAAGATAAACTGCAGTTGTTGACAGTTAAATTGTATGTTTCACAAAAGTTGCTTACCCATCGTGCGACACAGCTCTCAGAGTTATTAGTTTCGTCTTTCCTACATGTTTTTAGCGTACAAAATAAACTAAAACTTTTGCCTTGATTACTTTTCCTGGTGTATATTTAATAAAAACTCTGTGACCGAGTAGACGTGTTGCGAATCAACACATAGATACTGCGTAAGCTAGATTGCTAGATTACTAGACAGATAGCTATATAGATTGCTTGATAGCTAGAGTCAGAGTGCTAGATTTCTAGATACCTGAATTGCTAGATTGCTAGATAGATAGATAGATATATAGCTAGATTGTTAGATAGCTATGGCTAGATACCTAGCTAGCTGGATTGCTAGATAGATAGCTAGATAGCTAGATTGTTAGATAGCTATGGCTAGATACCTAGCTAGCTGGATTGCTAGATAGATAGATGGTGACCTGGGTCGAGGTCACCCTCTGACACCGACTTTTTACTGCATTTTATGCACGTTTCAGACCATTCTGAACCACTTTGAAAATTTGACCTCTGATGACCTGGGTCAGAGGTCACCTGCGAGGTTATATCAACACTTAGTGGTTGTTGTAACCTTGTGTACCTACCCTGAAGAATTCGTTGGAATCCGTCAACGTTTACTAGATGAAAAGTGTCGACGGACGGACGGACGGACAGACAGACAGACAGAGAGACGGACGGACAACACGTTCACATAATATCTTGCTTCCGCAACACATAATCAAAAACAGCGTCTTAATTTTGGATATTTCGAAATTGAAATTGTGGTTTAAAATTTCATTGTAATTTATTTATTTCCATCGTAACACGACATCCCAAAAAGGGTCCTTACATCATGGATTGTCTTAACTAGTAATGTTGAACGTACCGAATTAATTATTACGCACAGATTCTGTCTCTCATTCAGCATTCTTACACTCATATTACAGTCTATTGCAATTTGTGATCACAAATTCGAACACACGCTTTTTAAATGTATCCAGAGAGCACTCTTTGTTGAAGTTTAATTTATTCCAAAGTTCGACACCACTACATATATGACACACTTCTTCTTCCGGCTTTCGTCATGAAGCAAGATTGGTGCAATTGTTTTGCACTTCATGTTTCATGAAAAAGCACGCTCAAGTTTGTGATAAATAGTTCCTTAAATAACACTGACGATTGACGAATTTTTGTCATTCAAGATTTTGAACAAGGGATAATTGTATCCAGCTGCCAGCTACTATTTAATGTATTTCCTGATGAATTTTCAGTTGACGACTTTGGTAACGGACTTAATAAAAACTAAAAACATACATAAAAAACTGTTCTCTTCCGCGAAAATCTTAAGGAATTAGGAAGTCACATTTTTGCTGTAAAAATACCGCAGTGAACCGCCTTTTGGTTTCTCGGAGGTAATTCCATGTAGTATGCTTACCAATTATGTGGTCGGCGGTATTAATAATTCGTCAAAACTTCATTTTAATGAAAAAAATTGATTAATAATCAATGAAACTTGAACTTCAATAAAATATCAGAGAACGAACTGGGGCTAAATGTATGGAAATTATATGGACCCCAAGCACCGCACGAGATTTCTTCAGTAATCACAGAAAAAATCGATTATACGTAAAAATATAATTAACGCACAATTTCCGAAGTCTTTAATTACAATCTCAACTGACCACCTGAGCCTTTGAAAGTAAGTAATTACCAATCAGCACTGCACTATATTAATATCAAATGAAAAATTACCAAAGTCCGGATTATTATATGAAAATTACAAGAACAGTTCTAGTATTTCTAGAGAGAATTCTTTGAAAACAAGTTAGTTTGGATTATTAGGAGTTCAAGATCAGTCAGGTCAAGTCAGAGGTCACTTGAATTGACGGGATGGACGTGCACGCGGCGAGTCTCAAGAGTTGAATGAAATTGAGACACTTAAAAATACACGTACGAATTCTTTGAAACAATTTGAACAAGAAATTACTCGTCTCAAAAAAGAAAATGATTCACTAAAAGTATTGGAGCAAGAAAATATTCAATTTAAACAACAAATTGAATCACTGAAATTGGAAATCAGTGAATTGACGAAAGGACCAGACATAATAAACGTTTCATCGGACTCAGAAGACGAGGATAACGAACAAGTAAGTGAAGGTCTGCTCTTTAAATAACGGCTGCAATTATTTCTGTACGGAGAATGTGCAGATTAATTTTCAAGTGGGAAGGCACCTCATAATAGTTTGAAAATTGCCTCCTTCGTCCTTAGACGTCAATAGATCAGTAATGACCTGCAGTCTAATGGTATCGTACCCTCCACACAATAAATTGACCATTTGTTTCTTTGTTTATTTATTTTCCGGCATAATTGAAGCTGAATAGTTCAATATTCTTCCAACGTATGTACAATACGTATATTTGTGTCCATTTCGGTGAATTGAATTGAATTGAATTGAATTTGGTTTATTTTCGAGATTGCAACACATAACAAGCATCATAGTTTCACATTT